>JAWWEN010004358.1:0-23735 GCA_035582955.1 Sycophila texana | reverse complement strand
TAACAAAGCCCCGCCATTCCCCCCCCCCCCCCCCCCCGTATAACGTTAACGCGGAGGGTCGAGGAAATCTTCGCGCGCATCTCCCGGTCGGACGGGGTAGTTTCGAAAAAACGCGGAGGGACAGCGCGCGATCGCGCAGTGTAAATTCGAGATACGGGCACGAAATCCATTGGCGCGAATGGCACGGCCCGGGGAATATCCTGGGGCGCATATCCCCGGAGCATCATTCACGGCGGAGGAAATGGCTCGGGTACAGAATGGAGGTGAGACCGAGAGAGTGAGGTAAGTGGGGTAGGTGGAGCCGGGAAGGAGTTACTCCCGGGAGATTAAGAAGCCGGAGGATTACCGGGAGCTGCCTCGCTTCGATTTCCTAAGGAGCTCGCTCGCGCCCGCCAGCGCGCTAACGGATCTGATTACCGCAACAACTTGCCAGGTACTTGCCAGACGTTGTTTCCCGGGGAACGACCGGCCGGAATATCAGAGGTGGGAAGAAACTCCCGCGCGAGATTGAGCCCTTACTCGGCGTAACTGCGCCGCGCTTTATTTAGGGAGAAATCGGAGGAGACCGTTGCCGTTACGATTTTAGGGACTGGAGGGAATAGGATTTTTAAATGCTCTGATTGAAATAAATTTTTAAATTCAATTTGAACTACTTTTACGTTCGTTTTTTTTAGTTTGATTTACTTTAGTTTATAACGTAGAGTAAAAAAAAGAGATTTTTTTAATAAAACTAACAAAATATAACTCAATTTGTTTTATGCTAGATTTTCTATTATAATGACAGTGACTTATTTTTAAAGCACTTAATGATTTAAAATAAATAATTAAGTATGATCTAGGAAACATCAGAAAAATTAAAAACTTATTCATTATATTTTGTTAATCTTGGATTAGTCAAAGAAATGTTAAATGAGAGAAGATGATTTAGTTGCCGAAAATAATTTTAAAAATCGTTATAATAATAAACTTATGCTTAATTATTACAGATGCACGTTTAAGAATAAAAACAACATATTAAACAGTAATAGTAGAAAATTAGATTAGTTATTTTATAAAGAAATTGAAATACTTTTTTCTTTAATATGTTTTTGTCTATCCGATTACGTTACCATAAACGACCGGTCGTCATGTAAAATAAATAAAACAGCTACTGGATTCTTTTTGAAGTTTATCTTAAGGCAAAAATAAATAAATAATAGTCACTCAAAGACAGATGATTTTTCTACACATCAAATTTTTAGTAAATCGTATATCAAAATTAATAGCAAAATGTTTATCGAACTTTAACTTATAGATTTTTCAATATAATTTAAAAAATTTCGGATGATTTACCGTCGGCTTCTAGCATAAGCAACACATAATTTACTAGAAGCAAATGACAACACATCCCAAATTTTCATGATACGTTGCTGTCATGCAGCATGCATTAAAGTTCAAAAAGGATTCTGCTATTACTATTCAACCAGAGAAAATTGGAGATGAAAAATGTATAGAAAAATCATCCATCCTTGACACTTTAATGCTTACTGCCATCTTTGGCGCGGAGTACTCTTAAGAGAGGCTCAGAGAAGTACAATAATCGAAAGTTTTTAAAAACAACCTTCTTTAATCTCTTCGTTGACATACCTAATTAGGGTTCAAAAATTGTCGCACACGACTGCATATACTTGAAAATTGGAAGTCCTTTTGACGTAATTAAAATCCTCGCGTTGTAAAAGAAGTCCCGCAAAAAAAAAGCCATCCTCCGGGGCATTATTCACGTGCACCGAGACGAGCTCGCAGGTGCGTTTGCTCAGTGGTCGGAGCTGTTTACCCGGGAGGCGACGAGGAGAACGCGACCCCTCGCCTCCTCGGCGAAAAAAGCTATAAAGCGCAGGGGAGGGCGACGCGCGGATACACTAAAAGCTCGCAGGAGAGGGGAGAAAGCGATATCCCGCTGCCGGATAACCGTTACAACGACCGACAGCGAGAGAAAGACAGAGGGATAGGAAAAAGAGCTACGAGGGGGTCAAAAGAGAGAGAGAGAGAGAGAAAAGAGGCGAGATGAGAAGTGCGCCGGGGATATCGATTCGCAAGCGTGCGCGTCTCGCTCGCGGCCTCCCTCCCGATTCCCTGTGCTCGAGCGCACCTTTTCCCGTCCCTCCGCCTCGCTCAGAGGCGGGCCGTTAATGGAAAATGCCCGAGAGTGGCCCGCTAAGTGTTTTTACGCTCGCGGCTCGTCGCGCCTCGCGAGAGATCTGATACCGGACTTTTTTTCAGTCTCACCCGTTTTCCAAACTGACTTCGCTCGTTAATCTTTGGCCCCGGCGACGAACTCGAGACTCTTGTTTTTCCGCTGTCTAAGGGAATTAAACGCGCGACGACGAGTGAGACGTGCGCGCAGTTTTTTGCACCGCTGCGATAACGTTTTCTTCGCCTCGGTGTGACGTTACTTTGCTCGATTTTAGATGTGCGAGGCTCGCTTTTGAATTCGAGAGAGGCATTCTAGTCCCTGGTGGGAAGTTAAATAGCTTCTCTTTACTGGCTCATTAATTCTGTTTAATTATCAACCAGGTGTTTGACTGAACGATAGCAAAATACCCACGCTTCGCGTGCTCAAATTTTTGTTTTTATATTAATTATAGAGCAGTATTTACACTTTTAATTAACACTATTATTTAAAGTAAATGTCAGGTTATTTAGAACATTTCAAAACTTAGTGATATTATTTATTAATTTAACTTTCTTCGATTTTTCAAATTTAAATATTAAACAGACATCAACACGTTTTGAATTTTGGCGCCACTCAACCGAAAATTCATTGTTTAACCAATTCCGTTCCTTCTTAAAAGGCTTCAGAAGATCATATGAGTTGATTAATCACAAGAAAAACAGTCATATTCGAAACGTCCGGACTGTACTTGGCTGAAAGTTTGAGAAGTTTTTTAAAGGTTTAACTTATCCAACTAAATTTTCAACTGCGCTCAATCTGCTGGATAATATTTACCGATAGAATCATGGTTGAAGTGAACGTACTTTAACTAAAGAACAAAGTTCTCTTCATATGTGATGATCTGACAATGGCACTAAAGTGCCATCGAAATTATTAATTATCGTTACTCCGGATGTCTATAAGTTAAAGCTAACTCACTCTTTCAGATGTTAAAATGTTAAGAATTTAAGGCTGTAAAATTTTTACGCGCCTTGAACTTATAAAAACTTCTTGCATCAAGCTGATGAGAAACTGTCTTTATGCCTCTCGTCCGGTAACATTTAGGAAATCGAAAAACTTTAAGGTTTCCTCGAGTAGTTGGGCAATTCCATCTATTAAGAGCGACATAGACCGTACAATTGAAATGGTAATGTCTTTTTATCAAAACTTTCAAAATGAAACGAACATTTTTTTAAATGCCCTTCGTAAAGGTAAAGATTATCTTAAACAATTTTTTTATCGGTTCAAGTAGTAGTATTTATTGTGGTATATAAAAAAAAACTTATTTAAGACGCGTAATAATTTCATTCAGGTTTTAGGAAGACTCGAGCGACTTACCTCTGTTTAAATGGTGGTCTGACTCATTTTACAGACTGTAAAAACCACATTTAGAAGAGAGTCGAAAGTAGCATTTTGTGATTTGGTCTTCGTCAGTAAGATATCAATTGATGTATTCATAGATACGCCTGAACTATGATGGAAGTGCCTATAATAAAGACTAGGAAACATCAATTAATTTAATGTAGGTGAAGTTTCCATGTCTAATACCAAAATAAAGAAATGATACCTCCCATTTTCTCAAAGGCGTATCATAAGATAAGTTGACCAATTCTCCAGAAATCGACAGGATAAAGCAAATTGTATTATTCAGCTTTATATAAAATGATTCTATAAAGCTCGTAATAACGGCAGGAACAATTTTTTTGTAGCGTTAACTGAAGGCTTCACTTCACCTCCACTAGTCAAATTTTCAGTTCCTCGCTTTTATTACTAGTATTTCCATCATACACTAACTGTGTCTACGAGAACATCAGCTGTCGATATTGTACTCGCGATGTCAGTTGAATTTCATAGTCAAAACACACATGCCTGTTCCTAAATTCGATTTTTAATTCTGAAAATCCTCTCTAAAAAACGATGGCAGAATGTTCTGAAACATTTTAAGAAGAAATTTACTTGGTTAAAGAAATAACTTTCCAATTTATTGACGTCAAAATTTAAAACAATTTGATGTGCATTTAATATTTCAATTTGTAATTTATCAAATAATATACAACAATTCGAGTTTCTAACTATTCTGAAATTTATTTTTAATTATAAATGTTTGAATAAAAATTTCGCTAGTTTACATAAATGTATATATAATACGTGCTCTCACTTGTTTCATTATATATATATATAATTCGTTTTGCTATCTCTGTGTATTATAAAAGGGTAAACTTTGAAAAAATTGCTGCTTTGAAGTAAATCTATTTTTAAATCTTCGATAAAAGAAACTCGGCACTACAGTACCATCATAGAGATCGAGCTTAAAGAATCTATCCACACAAGATCAGTGAAACAAATAAACAATCTCCACTCATTCCGCTTACCAAAAATTAAATCATAGATAAGTTTCGATACTCTGAGTAAGAGCCTAATTAAGTGTAATTATTTAAGTAGTCATTGCACTAACAATCACCAATTAAAAAAAAAATAAAACAAAAAAAAAATTCAACCAAGCCGTAAGAAAAGAAAGATCTCTCACCTGCAAGAAGATAAATTTCGATCTCGATTGGGCGAGGCGATAAAACGCAATCGACGACTGTTAAATCAAGAGCTCTGTGTGAAAGGTTAAAAAGAAATGAAGAAAGGGCGGGGAGAGACTCGGCAAAGCGAAAATGTAGCGCGACGCCTTTTACGTCCTGCTTCCTTATCGAATGAAGAGCGGGAGCGGCGGAAAGGAGAGCTAATTGACCGATTTCCCGATCGGCCGTCGCTAAATCCTTTTATGTGCCGCTCGGAATTGCCCCGCTCCCGAGCTTAATCGGCCGGGGATTTTTAAATTTCGATAAACTCGTCGGGACGCAGCGAGCGACCCACGGCGATAAAGCCGCGGCTTATATCGTCGGGGAGGTCCCGCATTTTCTTGTCTCAATGTGATAAATCGTACAATCGCTTTACGAGGAGTGATTAAGTCACCTTTTAAACGGACGTTAAACTTTAAGGGACTTCTGATTAAGAGGTACTTAAAACACTTCATTGTCATGCGATTTTAATCACTTATTTATATACGTAAATAATTTTTTTTTTTTTGTAGATTTAATTACTAGAAAATTTATTATGGCAGGTTAATATTAAATAATAAATTAAAACGTATTTAGTCAATAACTGGTAATGTCACTCCTCGTAATTCTACCATATCAAGTTTTATTAAGAAGTATACTTATTATATAACGCTCTACTTTTTGGGCGAAATATTTGTGTATAGAGAAACATTTTTACAGTAAACAATGATAAAAAAAATACTAAACTTTGATTAACACTTAAAAAGAAAAAGAAAAAAGATTCTGATTACAACAACGCTTTACACACTCTTCGAATGGACCTGTAGCGAAATAGTACATTATAGCACGCCGTGCGGAAAACGCCCGTTTACCGCACGCTAACCTCAATTTGCTTGCGATAAACTGGCGTTTTCGCATGTTGTACTATAAAATATCGTAATATACTATTTTATTACGCAGAGAGTAAAAAAAGTCTTAATTGATTGAATGCTGTATTCTAATTTTTCTATATATTAACAATATTACAATTGTTCTCTATTAACATTACAACATGTGTAATAATAAAATTAACATGTTGTAATGTTAAAAAATTAACTCATATAAAATTTAATAATAAAGATTTAAGTTATTTAGTTAAAATGTTATTCCTTTATTTTGATACTCGCTGATGCTCAATGAAAACTAATAATTAAAAAAAAAAGTTTCCTACATTAATTGCCACAATATTGGCAAACTATATATATAGAATAGGAGAAACTTCTTGTGTACATTGATCCTCATTATCGACCTCTGCTGTACTGCTGTAATGAGATTCGTCGAAAGGTGGAAAGGACGTTATCGCATAATGGGGGAAGGAAGAATTGTCTCTGAAATAGAGAGAGAGAGAGAGAGAGAGAGAGAGGACAGAGGGAGGAAGAGAGATGAAGGAAGTTGCGGACCGGTTAGTCGAAGGCCCGCGGGCTATCGTCCTATCAAGAGCTCTCAGCTCGCTCTTTCGCTTAAAATATCAGAAGCTTCTCTGTTCCACCTCTATATCTCGGCCTCTCGCTCATTAAATTTTTGGTATTAAACTACCGAAGTTGCAGACATATTGCGTCGGGGCAAAGTTTAAAGCAGTATCCGCGATGTGGTAGAAAGAAAATTCAGCTATCCGGGTGCCCGTAATGCAGTAACTTTTGTAATCATCGCCGAGATGGTTTCTCTATTTTTAGAAACTAGCCTGCTGATATAGTGTCTTGAATTTCCTGTAAATTTCGATTAGCGCACGTTTCACTTTCAATCCGGTGCTTCCTTCTTAGATCGCTTTACCTTTCGAGAATTTTCGAAAGAAAGTACCTTAGTTCCTCCGTAACATTATAAAGTAGATATATATCTACTTACATCCTTTCTACTCCTGTACCAGATAATATAGATCTCATAATATCTCATGTCTGCTTGCTTTATTATGTTTATATATTTGAACAAAAAAATAATTATTCTTCACTTGCTGTAATCCTCTCTTTAAAAAACGATGGTAAATGTAGAAGTAAAAAGTTTATGAAGCAATTTTAAAAAATTGTAAAATTTTTTATTGTTTATTGAGCTAGAAATTGAAAATGTTTCAATGTATATTTAAAAACTTGCCTCGAGGCGCTACCGCGCCTCCTGATATTAACATTTTGCTAATCAATTATCTGATTAGTAATTAATGAAATAATTAAATTAAGTTCAAAAATTCTTTAATTATATCTTTCTTTTTAGTTGAGATTCGTTAGAGGATCAATTATTAATTGCAAATGAAAAATGCACATTTATTTCTATATTTCTTAAATCAAAATTAAATTTAAAAAATACCTTCTAGAAAGACATCTTTTTTAAATATTATATAATTTATAATATAATTATATAATCTCTTATAAAACTCACATCCACTACTTCCAACACTGAATTCCATTTAACAACCAGTCGCTTAAAACGATTTATATTCTACCTGTCACTGTATAATTAATGCTGCCTAAATTATTTTAAACTATTTCGTATCTATTATAATTAATTATTACAATAAAACTTTGTTAATAACGTTTATAACGGGCTTTAATAACAAAGTAAGTTCCACTCTGATTTATTTGTGCAAAACCGTGTCTTTACATTATTAAAAAAAAGCGCATATATCACATGATATATATATGTACATGCACGTCTAACAAACTATTATCAGAATTGAAGCGCTCGTGCAGGGAGAGCAATGCTAAACCACAGCAAACAACGACTCGACGAGATGACGGCTGGATGAATACCGCTATCGCCGGAACTACAAAGTCAAATCCGCGAACTATTAATCAGGCCTCGTTTTGCGGGCATGAGTTCGGGCTAATTCGCGAGGGCCGCGCTGCCCTCCGAAGAGCTTAGACAGACTAGTGTATTAACCTCGTTATCAGAGCAGCTCATCCATGGCCCTCACTCGGCGTCAGGCACTCGGCCCCTCGCCCCTGCGAAGACGCGCAAACACCCTCGAGATTTGCATAATGAAGCGTCCGCACTCCAATTCTCACTCCACTCACTTGGTCAAAGATGATGCGGTATCTCGGGCGAGTGGCCCTCCAAGCGCCCGTCGCTTATGCGCCGCACCCCTGCGATTGTCACACCCTCGAATTGTTTGTTTACGCGACCTGCTGAAGTTGGCTGGAGGAGAGGGAGTACTCCTGCGGGAGGATTTTTCGATTTCGGGGAGAGTCGAAGGGAATTGGAGAAACTAAAAAGGCGGGGAGAGTTGCCTGTTGGGTTTGAGAGAGTTTCGAAGGCTTGAAGAAAGTACTCGGAAGAAGTTGCCAATGCTCTCGGTCTTTTCTACGAGTTCCCTGTTTTACCTGCAGCTATAAAGCTACATCGAGTAGGTCGATACACAAGGCAATCTTTAATTTTACTTCGAGTGCGGAAGTTTCAAAGCTAAAGTAATTAGAAGGCCTTCTTTATAATATACATTGATTTTTTTAACTAAATAAATTATATTTTTATTCACTAATTATAAGACTATGCTGGATTTCTATTGTGCAATTGCTAATTTATACTACTCAATATATAAATCTCCACTTGTACTACTTAATCTAATATTGATTGAATTGATTAGGTTAAAACAAAAAGTTAGTTAACCAATTAAACGAGTCTTTAGAACTGAATTCGTTTTACAGTTTCAGAAACATATTTAATTAATTGAAATAAATATGTATTTATTTAGATATAAATATTATGTTATAATTTTTTTTTTTCTCAATGTAAAATGTATAATTTGATTCTTATGATCCTAAGTATAAGTCTACTGGCCACGTTCTCAATTTGATTTGATTAACATACATCTAAAAGCTTTTAAATTTATCAAAATGTCGAACAAAACTTTCGGAAATTATTTTTAAATTAACTTAATTATTGTTAAATTAATTTAATTATTTGTACGTTAACTTAATTATTTTTACATTAACTTTGAATTGCACTTGCAACGATTGTTTTTGAAATGTTGGTCCAGTTAAGTGTGAACGAGATGATCGATTCGCTATATCTGCATCAGTCTTCTAGAGTTCGTTTATTCCATTTAATTTAACTATTCATTAACTTTATTTATATTGTCAACAAATAATCCACATTTCTAATAATTTTATTTTCAATTAATTTGTATTGCTTTTTATTGTTTCTCGCATTAAAACGTAATTCTGTCCGCAATTCAACTTTCATAAACATTTATTTTTGAATGTACAAAACAATCAGCTCTTATACGAGCTCAGCTTGAAAATGTCTCAATTTTATTAGCAAAGGCACACGTCGCCCCAGATGTACCTGCAGCGACCTTAAATCCTTCATCCTTCCTCGCAGCGACCGTAAAACTCTTAATTAATCGCCCCCGCAAAAAGGGTACAGGGACACCGAGATGAAAGAAGACGAGCCCGCGGTGCGGCCGTACGCCCCTCCTATAAAGTAGGTATAGCGAGCGCACGGTCGGCGGTATAGTTTTTCAAATGATGCCGGGGCGCGGCGATCAAGTTGCCGGCCCGGGCGAATTAATCGCCGCGACGGGGCCGGCCACTTTTTGCTCGTAACGAAAATTGAAATATCGTCGCGTAATACTCGCTCGACGGCGTCGGCCGCCCGCGTAATTTATATCGGCCCGAGGCTGCCGGGCTTTTCTTGCAGACGCCACCGGCGCAGTTTCCCCTTGCGCCTCGTCGCTATATAAGTTTGCCGCTCAGGATCGCTTTATTTCCGTCGAAATTTGAGCTGACGCCCGTCCGCTTTGCACTCCCCTTCCGGTTTATAGAGAAGGAAGCCAGTGCGAACTATATACCCGCTGTACTTCTGTGCATGGGAAAATTCGCAATTTATTTCTAATGGGTATTGATTAAAGGGCGAATTGAAATGAGAGATGAGTATCAAGTTGTTTTCATCATTTATATTTCGCTTAGCGCGAGCGCCGGGGTAGTTTATAACCTGCAGATAAATTTATGATGCCGATGGAAGTAAATTCAAAATTTATTTGCGTCATGCGTTAATGTATTTGTTTATTGCTTTCTAATAAGAGTTTTAATTGTACATTGGTGATGTTTAAATAATCGCTTGATTATTTTGTCATTGATACTTCTTGGTTCGAAATAATAAATTTGCGAAATTTAATATTCATTTGTGATTGTGTAATGATGATATAGCGGTAACAAAGTTCACGGAAATTTAATAACGCTGTCGATACATTTACGCGTACTTCCTGCAAATTAAATTTGTTATTTTTTATTTATTTAAATTTTGATTTGCCACTGATACTTTTTGCAATTTTTTAGTCGCATATGTAAAGTGGATCCAGAAAAAAATTTTTTTTAAATATAAACGAGTTGTCACTTGTTAAACATAAAATATTTTTTTAATTTATTCTAAAAAATGGAAGAGTTTTAATCGATTAGGTGATATAAATGTCAAGGTATAGAAAAGTAACTATGTTTCTTATTAATTCGTTAATTCTGATTAATCATTGGCCAGAAATTTAATCACAAGTGTGTCAGAAATTAACTGAAATTCTGGTGATATTCAAATTTCTTGTAAAATTAACTTCAGTTTCTTTCAAGATTTACATTAACTCCAACAAAATTTTGATTCAGATCTTGTAAATTTTACAAAAAATTATTCTATATTTTTTCCAATGGTATCAGTCTACAATGATATTAAAGTTGCCTATTGTAATTTTTAGTATAGACCTTCTCTCCCCATGTAAATAATAAATTAAATTTAAACACTAAATTAATTTCATTAAACAACAACTGGCCTACTTTATCCCTTTAAACAGAAATTATGCAACAAAAATATTAATAGGCTGCACTATTCGCTATATGAAAATTTATTAACTAAATTAAACTTGCGTAATACCAATCATTCTTGCGTGCTCCTAAGATATTGCTTAAGTGTCCAAAGATTGCTCAGTAACTGGGCGCGATGAAAGTTCTCCCGGGCTCGTGGATTTCGTGCCATTAGTGTAAAACTTAGCAGACGCATTAACCGTGCATCGAGCGATTTTTCAACGCATTGTGAGGACCGCGCCGTTCCGAGCAACCGTTTCCTCCCTTATTATGCGCCTCTCCCCCTCCCCCTTTACCCTTTCTCGCACACTTTCGACCCTCTCAAGGCGACGACTCGACTTAATTAACTTAATGGTTATTTACGATACACGCGCTCGCCTTTAAATTAGGGACGAGCTGCTTTAGAGCTCGCAACTTTCTTTAATGCATCGGTGCAATATTTAATCGGGTTTAAGTATCCGCCTTGGATTTTTACCTCTTTCCCTTTTTTTTTCTCTTTTTACTAAGGTACTGGAGTATTTTCGACGCAGAGAGGCAGCAGCTTCGATCGATTTCAGTTGAATCGTTTTTAATGCTTATTAATTAATCGGTATTTTGGTCGATATCCATTTCAATTGGCTAAGGATTAAGTTCGTTATATAGTTATCACTTTACAGTGCAAAATTTGATACAGGACCTTTTAAAAAGATTACTGTTTTTTTTATAATTATAATTATAAATTATAAATAACGATAATTAATTTATTTTTTTTAACATTGATAAAGAAATTTTGTAAATCCAACTAAAATTGTCGAATTAAACTGTCCTCCTTAAAAAATTATTTTGTTAAATCAACTTGACATTTGGTTGAATAAACATAATTTTTATTTAAAAAAAAAATCGATCTAGTTTTATAGGAAGAACTCAATAAAATTAAGTTGGATCTACAAAATTTTGTTTTCAGTGAATAAAAATAAACGGGTTTATTCACTTATCTACTTCTTACATGAAAAATAGCTTATATAACTAAAAATATAAATAGAACTTTAATTAACAAATTAATTTTTCTTTCTTTTTACAGCGATGAAGGTGGAAGCATGCTGGGAGACGTCAATATCTCGGCGATCCTGGATTCCTTCTCCGTCAGCTACGATAAAAGAGTAAGGCCGAACTACGGAGGTGAGTACCAGATCGGGCCACTCGTGACCCAACTCATCGATCAGTCGATCATACTCGCTCACTCGTCATCTGTGTGTCTCGTTTATTTTTTTTTATTTTCTCGAAAACTCGATAGCGCTATCCTCGTCTGACTGTAACGGAAGCGACGTTGGTGGGGTGCCGTCGGCGATTAAAAAAAAAAAAAAAAAGAAAAGAAAAAATTCAACGCGCAAATAAAGCGCACCACGCGAAGCCTGCGCAGGATGCAGCGCAGTACGAGCATATATATATACGGATCGATATACATACGCACGTACGGGAGGACAATCTGGTCTAATTGGATGTAACGAGAGAGCCCGTCGCTTTAGGGCTTCCGATTGGTTTTATTGCGCCGAAAATCTACCGTCCGCTTCCAAGAAACGCGTGTGTATGCAGATCGCCGATGATGCGAAAACTTCGTTTTTTTTTTGGGGTTTTCCCCTTTGTTCTCGGTAAAACTATTTTCGAGCTCGTATATGAATTAACAATATGTAAATACATCGTACTTGGTGTTTCTATTTTTTTGTCTTATTGTTTTTCTTTTTTTTTTTTATTTTAATAAATAATTTACATTCATTAGCATTATTTTGTACTTCCCGCGGAATAACTAAAATTCTGGAAAATTACAGCTTGAATAATTTCCGCTTATTAATAATTCGTGCATATTTATTATGTAAATGTTTGAAGTCCAAGTTATTAATTAATCTATTAATCGCGCGAGTTCGTTCCATTCATTAAATTAACAACCAGAAATAATATAAGTATCGATAATGCACCAAAAATTAAACGACTATATAGATTCCCGTGATAATTGCTCTTAAAATACACAAACTCTCGTTGCAGCGAGGAGATAAGTTTGATCACTCGCCTCAAGTCGCCCCTCGGCGTCTATAGTTTCTTTGAGTATTCTTAGCGCCTCGAAATAAGTAATCGACCGTCGCAATTACGTCGTCGCGAAAAGTTTCAATTCGGCGGCCGCGGCATCGCTACCGCGAAACTGTAGTCCCCCCTCCCCTCCCCCTTCCCTTGACAGGACGCGAGTTTACGATTATATTCCGTTTCATTATGCACGTCGGGCCGCGCGCGCAAAGACAATTACGGGGACACTATAACCCCGGCGACATGAATATACATAAAGCCCGGGGTGCCCGGGCAGGTCGGCGCATTTGCATACATACGCGTAAGCGCGCGGAATGATTTTCGGAAAATAGCGCGGCAGCGAGCGAGTCTCAAAATTGATGGCAAAATTTCCGTATACCGCGAGGGCGCGAGGCGCGCGACGCGAGGAGGAGGAGGAGGAGGTGGACGAGTGACGCGGGCCTGTAGGCCTCTTCTCGCGCGATCGCGCGCCTCGCCGAGCTTGTACCCCCGCCATACTCGAGCCAAAAGCGTCATCCAGCCATAAACCACACGGTCAACTATTGTCTCATCCTCGACATGTGCCGTGTATACATTACTTTCATTTTGTCTTTTTAAATCAATCGATGATCATGGATTTGACGGCTGTAAAATATTTAAAGGAAGAGAACAAGATATTAGTGGTCAGTGATATTAAGAATTTGTTACTGTCACTGAGAGAATTTTTGGGGTATCCTTACTATTTTTCGTAGCACTGACAGTGAGAGGACGTACTTTCGAAAACATTGGAATTTACTGTAATTAAATTAGAAAGATTGTTATTTTTTTATAGGGTCATTTTTTTTAACACTGTATATTTAGAATTAAAGTGATTTCTTCTGTATTTATTTTATGGAATGCAGCAATAGTTAAATTATCGAATTATATACATAATTATTTTATATAACGCATATTTTTGTTTGTTATTGCAAAATTATGCGCATATAATAGTGGTATTAGGTACCGAGATTACAAACAAACCAAACGGAAGCGCTTGGGAGTGCAAAAATTATAATAGTCACCTGTTGGGGCTAATAGGTATACTAGAATCACGTATGCTCTCTACAGCGCTATTCCTACCTTCAAGTTGAATAATTTTTACTATACAACGAAAAGAAAATTTTTATAAAATCACTTTTTATAAAACCAATCGTAAAACACCGAGAATCACGGAATGTTTTTCAGATACTACAAAAACTAGTAATTTCAACCCCAAAATTTTTCTCAGTATATAGACGAAAGTATAGATGCAAAGAAAAAATGTACAAATAAAACGTACTTTACAAAAAAAAAAAAAAAAAAAAAATGTTGCCGATGCAGGTAAAGCCATTTATTTTCAATCCTTGCATATATAAACAGATCACGTAGATTTTTTTAGTAACAACTGTAGTAGAACGTAGAGTTTGAATAATAAGAAAAAAAGGCACGGCGGTAGTATACAAAACAAAAAGATGAAAGGAAAAAAAAAAGTTTAACGAGTCGAGTAGAGCGCAGCTATATGGTTTTTTTTTTCTTATCATACATCCCGCGCCGTGAGTAACGAATTAAAATTTTGATAAGTTTTTATTTCGCGGGAGCAAGTTGCGCAGGCCATTTGCATAAAGAACGACCGCAGCGGCAGAAACGAAACGCAAACAATGCCGGCCGTAAAGAGAGAGAAAAAAAAAGCGTTTTCGCCCGGTCCAGTCGTGTGTGCACGTCACAGGTAAAAAAAATTGGAAAGAAAGAAAAGAAAGAAAGAAATGAATAGAAAAAGCAAAAAGAAACCCAACGAGGCTCTTCATAGGCCCAGGCCGAGACAAAAGACGGCGGCAGTGCGGGAGAGTCATGCATTATTGATGCGTTACAGTTGCATCGGGAGGCGATCGCGGCGGCGTCTCGGCCCGCCTCTTCGACGGCCATTTCGCCGGCCGACCGCGAGTGGATTGTGCACTCCGATTGTTATTGAAATATCGGTCGATGCACTCGCGCGTCGCTTTTGTTGCGGTGCATTACGCGAGCTCGGCTCATAAGTGCAAAAGGGAAAAAAAATTTACGGCGATGCCTGCGGGCGCGGCTGTAAAAACGAGTCGATTTTGCGATGTCGTTTGCTTAGCGATTGGAGTTTTGATAAATGACTCCCGGATTGATGCGCTTGAATAATGAGATCGGAGGAGCACTCGTTTCTGGCGAGATGAAGTTTTTAAATTGATGATCACCTTTGATTTTTGTATACATAAATGTAAATAGCTGTATATAGGTTCAAATGTTCCGAACCTATAGCATATTTGAAGTATCACTGATACTCTTTACTGGACTACCTTTTGATGGGAATAATGACATTGACGTCATTATTCAAGTCGAATGTAAAGAAGAAAGTTGAAAATATGAGAACACGAAAGATGAAAAAAAAAAACATTTGAATGGGTACGCTTGGCGATGTATAAACGAAAAGGTTGTAAACCACGTTTGCGGAAATTTAAAAAAATTATTTCGCACAATACAATCTTTGGGAAAAAAAATTAATGACAATTTGCTCAGGAATAAATGGATGTTTACTTTTTACAAAAAAAAGAAAATCACAGAATTATTTTTCATATTATTTCGAGAATACAGAAAATGAACGAAAGTCAGTGAAATAATCAGTGATATAATCAATTGTGCAATTATCCTTTATTGTCTACCGTTTAAAAAGGGACAGTAATTTCATTACTCCATGTATAAATAAATAAATGTGAAGTAAGACTCAATGAAGAATGAACTTTTTTTTTCAACTAAATTCGATACATTTACATAGAAATTTTCTGTATTTGCGGATGACAGCGCGAGTTAACTTGTTAGGTATTTGATCCTGGTACATTAATCTCGATCAGTTAAATTGAAAATTGTGCAGGGCCAATGAAATTTCCTATTTCGCTAGTACTAATCTCACGCTCGACTCAATCCTATTAGTCACCACCAATTGTCGTCCCTTACCCTTTGAGCAGCGGCGATCAGTGGCCGCGCGTTTCAACTCTTTATGTGCCCACAAAGGGCTTTGTTAATTCAGTAACGCGTTTTCCACAAACTATCCCTCGCCGCCCGTCAAAGCGGCGGAATTTGTAAACAACGCGTCTGATAAAATATTAAGCCGTTCGAGATGGACAAAGTTTCGACTCGAAATGAACACTTAATGAATTACGTCGCTCCTTTGCAACTAATTATCCGAAATTCCTGCGGGACGCGGTAGTTAAAAAAAAAAAAAAAGACTGAACATCAACTCCCGTACACAAGAGAATATAATTTCTCTTTCGCCAAAAAGAAAAAAAAAGAAAATTATAAAAGACACTTTAAATAGGCTCTCCTCTTTGGTGAGTCCTCCTTTCAAGCCTCAAAATCAAAGCGTAGCTCTTTGATTTTCGACTCTATTTTAATGAGCAACTGTACAAACACCCTGGGCTTAATATTCCATTTCAATTTTCATTTTGTCCTCTCCAGACACTCGGGCTTTATCTTAAATGAAATCAATAACTGCCCCGACCCTCCGTGCATGTCTCTCTTTTCTCCCGACTCTCGCTCTCTTGCTCCTTTGAGCCTCATTCCAACAGACTGCTTAAGATCCAAATTCAATTAGCAGCTGAGGCACAAAAAAAAGCATCGCAACGGAGATAGAGCGACTCTTCGCGAAAAAGGCGTGCGGGCGGCAGGTGGGCGATCGTCGGCTCCTCTCCCGCTACGCAGTTGAGCATCGAGCTTTTGCCGAAATTTTCGGGGGATTCTGGAGCGAGGAGAGGCATAGAGAGAGAGAGAGAGAGAGAGAGAGAGAGGGAGAGTGAGAGAGGAGAGGAGAGAAAGTGCGAGGGGAGAGTCGGAGCGAAGAGTCGGCGGAGCTCGTGCCGGCGCCGAGCGAGTGAGCCGCGCACGCCGGCGGTCGCGTGGTGGCACAGGGCGGGGCTGGGGTTTGGTAAAACTCGCGATCGATGCTGGGACGCCCGTTGCCACGGGTTACCGTTAACGGCATCCGCGGTCCCCGGCATTTACACACTCGCACACAGCCGCCTTACACACGCGCACACACATACTGCAGAAGCATACACACACGTACTACAGATGCATACGCACACCTAATGCAGATTCATATAGACACATGATGCAGATGCATACACACGCATACGTATATGTACATATATGTATACAGGCACTTACTTATACATTATACACTGAAAAAAAATAGTAGGGAAAGATTTACAATAAATTTTGTAAGATAGGAGCAGACTAGTCAAGCTAAGAACATTACTATCAATTTTGGAAAAATTACAATTTTTATAGTAATATTTGCTGTAATAGTGGCAAATTTAACTATAAAAATTGTAATTTTTTCAAAATTTATAGCAGTTTTTCGCAAATTAATAGTAATTTTCTGTAGTAATAGTAATTAATAGTTATTTCAAAGTCTGTCCTTATCTTACAAAATTTATTGTAAACACGACTATAAATTCTTGTAACAAAAAATATTCAAAATCAGGTTGTTTCTGAACTAAACTAATAATAAGTCTAAAATCTCACTAAAATTTAAAACTGGATAGAGAAACAGAATAATGATTTTAACTGTCCAACTGCGGTAATTGATGAAAGGATTCTAAATATTCTTATACACATGTAGGTATAATGTATTTTACGCATAGGACTGTTTTCTAGAAGAGTAAGTGAGCGCAAACGTATACGGGCGTGTTAACGCGAATGTTTAATTTGCACGCTTCCGGCCACGCGCTCGATTCGGGTCCGATATTTCGATTGTCATGAGAAATATTTGCTAGGAAGTCCAAACGTCAGTCTGCCACCTGCATGTATTAGCGAACGAATTTATGAAAACATAGTTGTGTATCACTCTGTGTGACTACTATCGCGACGAACTGATGATTTAATGAGATAACAAATAAATTAACGGATTAATTAATTAAATCGCGAAGGGGGGGGGGGGAGAGATGATTGGATAAAAGTAACCGAGTTCCGTGGAGCCATTAGTATTGACACATCTTTGAAAATTTTGCAATTTTCACGCTTCGCCGGTCATAGTTGACGTTTCTCCGCGAGAAGGGCCTTCGGCGCGGATATGAATATGAAATACACGGATGTGAAGTAAATACGCGGGTGCCCGAATGTTTACTCAATGTTTACACAGCAGTATCCGCGCCGACACTCGCATGAATGTATAAGTATCCGCGCGGCTCGCGTATTTAGCATACCTAAATAAGTGTATATACAATGAGATATGCTTATAGTATGCAATATAATCTAAGCTAATTCTTGAATCTCATCAAAATATGTTAAATAAATTTTCAAGTCTTGTAATGCTAATTTAATTTCACGACATATATAGTGGCCTAATGAAAGGATTCTTTGACATATTTTGTTAAGATTACTATTACCCATAGCTGTTTTACTTCTGGAATAAGAGAATTCATGGCAAACATCGCGAAAATTGACTTTAAACCGCCTGCTAGATATAAGTTCTGTTCGATCCAATATTGCAACAAAAATCTCATATATATTAATATTTTAATACCTTAATATAGGTATTAAAATAACATTATTATATTAGTTTTAATATTATTAATTAATTTTATAGTTTATGTTTTATTTTATAGTTTCTATAAAGGGTATAGTCCGTAAATTTTTATTAAGTAAATAAAATAAACGAATAAAACTTTATTTTGTAAAATAAAACAAATATCCATTCAGCAGATTACCCTACATACACACGGCGATACAGATGTTTTGAAAAAAATGTAATACAATAATCCAGAAAACCTCAAAATGATACATTTTTAAGACAAATCTTTTTAAAAACTTTTTAATGTCTACAACATTAATTTTTATACACGGGAACACATTTCTACAAAACATTTCAAGTATATTCATATAAAAAGAAACTTTTTTTTTAGTATTACCAAAGCTTCCTCTCGAAGTAAACAATAGTAGCAGAGCGCGCACTCCAATAAAATTAACTAATAAACAAATGAGAAAGACGACCTCCAGCGGCACAATGAAATCTCGTTACTCAACCAGGCCAAAACTTCGGGTATGCAGGAACGATCGCCTTGGTCGTCAAAGAAATACGCAGCCGAGCATCAGCGCGCCCATTGGAGCGGCTCCGCGAGAGCTCCGCGCGCGGGGGTAACGAAGCGGAGCTCGGAAGCGAGTCTGCAGCGGGAGTTAACGGGAGAGAGAGAGAGAGCGCTATCTTGCGGCCCGGCCGGACCGTCAAGTTGGGAGCCGAATTACAGCGGGCGCCGATATCGCCGCCCGCGCGCCGAGATAAGTGCCGCGCGCACCGCCGGGGATGCGAAAAGCACCCGCGCCACCCCCGCGCGCGCATTTATTTCGTTACGGTCGCGCGCTCCGTTCTCTGCGCGTTGTTTACGCGCGCCACTCGTTGAGGGATTCGCGGATTGGCTGCCGCGAGATTGCCCCGTGTGCTCGCGCAGCAGATTCAATCGGGGAGTTTCGCTTTTTCCGAGTTTACTCGACGGGAATCGACTTGCCGAATGGTGGTGAAGGAGCTGGAGGAAGCTCTCTCTCTCTCTCTCTCTTTCGTCCATTATGCTCGCAGCGGATTTATTTATAGAATTTTCAAAGAATTAAGCACCGGCCGCGGCTGCTCGCGAAGAAGAAGGGACGCCGAAGTCAAGAGCCAAGTTTCTTTCCCTTTTCTTATCGCGAAAATCTCTAAGTACCTTTCCGCAAGTTACTTTTTTCTTTTCTTTTTTAGTTGATCGAATCTTTTCGATAGTTCGATTCAATATCTGAGGGCGGGATCTCGGGGATTCATCAAAGCGGAATCGCACGGGCAAAGTTCGGAGTCCAGCGAGTTCGCGCCCCCATCGGACCCAAGCGGTGCCTTATAAACCCACCCACACTGCGCGAAGGCAGCGCCCGAAGGCCGATCGATAGCGAAAGTTCCCTTCGCCCTCCTACCACACTGTCACGAATACACACACACACACACACACACACACACACACACGCACATACACAATTATACTGATACATTATACCTACATGCACATGCGTATACACACAAGTACACTTACGCACATATACACATGTAGAAATCCACACAGACACACACATACGCACATACACACACAAACAGGCAGCCTGCTCACTAGTGCTCAGCGTATTATCTGGGAGCTAGGAGAAGAGAGCGAAAACTACGCCCGGGACTTGCTAACCGACAAAGAAAATTCCGGGATGAGGGCGAGTCAGAAGGAGAAAAGGAGAGGGGGGAGGGGAGAAATTGGGATGTGTAAGAGATCGCGCGGAGGCAGCGGCAAGGGCCGAGAGAGACAAGGAGAGATTTCTCCCCTCCTGCTAACGTCTTCGGGATGGGGAGCGAGGGAAGGGGGCGTCAGCACGTGGCGCACAGTTTTCGGAGCATTTCTTGAGGTGGCTAGAATTAGCTCGAGAAGGGAGGAATCGTTCTTAAGAGGGCGAGCGCCACGGCCTTCGCTTCCCCCCCGACGGGGACGGCCTGTAACAGGGAGATTTTTCTTTAAATACTTTTTGTTTTGCTTCGAGAGGCTGCGAAGCGTTTGTAGAGAGGGATTTGAACTTTGCGTAATGCGAGAAGCAACTTTTCGCGCTGTATTGTATTGTAGTTTACATAGTTTTTTTTTTTTTTTTTTATTTACTTTTGACGACGCATTTGCGTAAAAGGAATTATTATGTTAATTTTTTAATTTAAAAATTTATTTTGTGTACAGGGGTGTACACAAAATAAATTGTGTACTTTTATTACAAAAAAAGTGGGTTGACCATTCTGCGCGCTGTGTATAACGACAAAACTTCATTTTTAATATTCTAACTCGATTTTTAAAGTAAATGCGAAACTTTTTTTATAAGGTACAAAAAAAAATGTTTTTGCTTTATACCAAATATTTAACAAATACAAAAGGGTAGAGTTACGGAAAATAGGTTGATTTAAAATCAAATGAATTTCAGTGAAACACAAATACCAGAGAAGTCCCAGGTGCAATTGTGAAATTCCAGCGTATAAATATTTGATTTTGTGTATTTATCAAATGTCACATTGTATTAATTTTATAATGAATCATTTTTGTCTCTAAAGGGAATATTTACCTCTGTTCTTCTTTAAAGGAACATTTTATTATTGCAAAATAATGTAATTGACATTGTTGCTGCTTTTTTATACTACTAACAGACAATTTGTTGCTGCTTCTTATACTATTTAACAGACAAAGCTAAACAAACACATAATATCTCACACACACACACACACACGCGCGCGCAAACTCTTAAGCATATTTATACTTACAGTCTCACATACACACGCACTTACATATAAGTAAAATTAAACCCCACCGCGAACCAACATCATTTTCCGTAACCGTAAGCGCAGAAAATATAAGAAACTCAAAAGAGAGCTTATTATTTTGGAAAAAAGATACGCGTCGTACCATCGTACCTGGGATCGGATTATCTCAAATGGCCAATAGGCCACACAAATAAAGTACAAGGTCGGAGCACGAGGCGCCCGGCAATAAGGGCTAATGCGACTCGCGCGTGCTTCTTTCATCCCGGGGGCTTAGGGCGAAAATGCATAAAGGCGCGTCGAATCCCTCCGTCCGGTCCAAGTCCGAGAAACCTTTAATCTCGCGGGAGCCATTTTTATCCCGAAGCTGTCGATTACAAAGTAGTAATGGAATTTGTTGCCTTCGCTTTGGCGCGATGCCGGACGACAAGGCCGGATCAGCCACGGCCGAGCGCACATTGACTCGCACTACTTACTTTGTTCGCTTATGACGCGGCCGACCCCTCCGCGACTGGCGTCGACGCGCGCTCGGAAAATTAATGTCATCGAAGATTTCTCGGAGAATTCAGACCAATGAATGCGTTGCGATTTTCCAAGTGAAAGATTATTGTTTAATTAATTTGTTAACTTACCTTTGCGTTTTGACTGACTCAATTTATATTAAATTTTATTTAATTTTGTTTTGTTGATAAAATGTTCTTATTAAGTATGGATTGTGCATAAGCGTTATTCTCAAAAGTATAAACTATAAATATATATATGAATATAAATATGCATATCGAAATAGATAGTTAGATAGATTGTATTTTATTTGTCTTTATGATATAATTATAAAATATAACTATATATATATATGTATACATCATGAAATACGGATATAAAAAAAGTACAGATCCAATACAGATCAAGATATTTTATTGAAAGCTCTATCTAATAATATAAAAAAGCTCAATGTGTTCTATATGCAAATATAAGCTTGTTAGATAATTAAAATTAAAACTATCCTCGGGATATCGAAATATACGATAACACAGAGAGCGTCGAATTTATTAGAATACAAATGAAATAAATGAATGTATTTAATTGAATATTTATAGTATTGATGAAATCAATTACTATAAAAACAATTTTACACCAAAAAAATAAGAAAAAAAAAGACAGTGAGCCCGCAGCCTTACAACAGATCAATACTCGCAATGAATTTTCACTTGATTCGATCGCTTACATCTTCCATTGCACCTTTATGATGAGAAGCAACAAAAAGCACGCGCGCGCATCATGCCCGCCTGAGCGATAAAAAATCAAAAAAGCAACGTTTTTACGAGGCCCTCGTAAAAAAGGAGGCTAGAGACTTGCGAATCTTCGGCGCGCGTATAAAGATTAATAAGCGCCGCGTGAAAAACGAGTGTGTCCTCGCGCGGAAGTATAACCGATCGGCGCGAGGGTGGGCTGAGGTGGGGGGTGGTGGTGGGAAGTCAGGAGAGGCGGAGATATACGAGTCCCCTACGGCGGCCACCGTTGCAAAACGTCCCTCTAAAAACAAGAAATAGAGATAGATCGGCCGGGGCTCCGGGCAGGCTCAGTGTTTGCGTATAACCCGGCCGAGTGGAGGTGGGAAGCCCAGGCTCGAGAAATGTTGTTTATGGCTCAACTTTATCGCGCGGCGAAACCGCCATACCGAGCGGCTCCATCCGCCTATAGCCGCGCGCACACCCGCACCTTTTATAGTCGGAAAGCTGGTGACAAAAATCGGCGAGAGTTTAGTAATGGCTCGTATTTGAATTTGTTACAGTATTAAAGGTATATGTGGAGCCAATATACACACTCGTTTTCAGGTGGTGAGGCTTTTAGCAGCAGCGCGCTTTTTGGTGTGTTTAATGTTGAGCGATTAGTACTTATTGTTAAAACTTTGAAAAAAAAAAAATTTTTTTTATGTAAAAGAACGAGAACAAAAATTAAAGTGTTCCGAGCGGATGGTGCACTACATGTTGCGATCACAGTAGAACTATTCCAGTCGTTTCGAAGAGCGACAGTGAAACAGGCTAATATAAAGAGCAATCCCTCGTAGCAGCTCTCACTCGTCGTCGTTCAAAGGTGAATGATCGGACTGTTAATATAATTATTAGTTATCAAATTTTCGTTCGCAGGTCTGAACAATTTAATTACGGAAATAGGCTTGTTGTACACTGTTTCAAATCTTTGTGTCCTTTATAACGACTCAATATGAACTTTTATTATGTGTTAATAACTTTTTTTTTTATTATCCAGACCGTATTTTTAAGTGTACTTAAACTTTTGCAAAATTTCAACTGTTACTATACACAGACACTTTTAATGCAAACCAACATTTAACGTACTTGAAAGCCGCTTGTCGCCAGATTTTCCAATATATCTGCCCTTATGAGAGAGTATTAACTTTAGACTAGATGTCACCGCTACAAAGGTGCTAGAGTCAGTTACAGAAATTTTCTTTTTTAGTAAAATTAGTATAAAACTTACTTTTAGAGAAATAAATGAGTTGAAATGAGTACAGGACTGTATTAGCTATCGATAAAGTAAAGTTATCAGATCCCCTCTCAAGGCGATTCAACTTTCCCCAAACTTGGAATTAGAAAATGGTTTATAAAACACACTTCTAACATATTTTTAGGAAAACTTTGATCTAAACAACAGCAGTTAATTGATGCATGAAAAAACTAAGAAAGTCCTACTGAAAATTACAATAGTGTAAATAATTAATTTTCTGAGAAATTGCTACATTATCCTAATAATTTCGCATGAAATCTACTAAGAATAATAAATAATAATAATAATAATAATAA
>JAWWEN010004295.1:0-29934 GCA_035582955.1 Sycophila texana | reverse complement strand
TATATTTACAACGTTAAACTGTGCACGAACTAATATGTGCACGATTCTTATGTGCATGAATCATACCGAGCCATTTAAACTGGATTCCACTTGGATTCCATACAGATTCACGTAGAATACAACTGGATTCACTTGGAATTCACGTGAAATCTACTTTATCCATATGGATCTTTTCAAGCGGGACGCTTTTATGTCAAAATGTTAATCGAATTAAAATTTAGTTAACCATTCACTTGACTAAACTTAAAAAAAAATTTACACAGTTGAAAACAGGATTAAAATTAGGGAACAATACAAATTTACAACAGCTGGAATTGCCGTCGGCCGATCTTAGTATTGATGATGTTTACAAAAAATTTCCAGCCTACATTGCGGGATTTGGTAGGGACAACTTTACGTATGTGAAGAACTATTTAACTGGTAAACAAGAGATCAAGTTTACATCCACCGGAAAATTGTTAAAAGCCAAAGTTGAAATATTGGATCACAAAGTTTGTGAAAAAAGTTATTCTCTTAAAATTTGGAACAGTACTTTATGCGGTCGAATTCGAAATTATTTAAATCAAACTCCTCAAGGAATATGCAACGTAAGTTAATAAAACCGAAAGGCCCTTTGAGATTCTCTAATCATTAAGTGTTCAATAGCAATGACATTAAAAATACCACTTGTATTCTTATACTCAGGGTGACAGTGGCGGTCCGCTCACGCAAAATGGTACTACAGTTATTGGGGTGATAAGTGCTTCTGCCTACCATTGCAATGAAAATAAACATCCTGGCGTATATACCAAAGTTGCATCGTTCAAGGGATTCATTGAAAATGTTAAACAAGGAAAACATAGTATTGCTGATGGCGTGCGCGTAAAAAAATTATAAATAAAATTAAAAAATTCTCAAATAAGAAAAAAATTAGAAATTATCCATGTTTCTCTTGGATGTTTAATTTTTATGTAATAGAGGAATAATATAGAAAATGAAATTTCTGAAATATAATTGCTCAATATTTTTTCCTTGATTCACGACAAGAGTACTTTAAATCACGATTTGCAGCTGCACGTGTTTACTTTGACGTCACCATTAATCAATTGAATGAAATATACTTCCAAAATTACATTAATTAAATCTCATTCTAATTAACTTTCCTGTTAGATAATTTGCTTCAATATTGAAACATTTCAGTTTTTAAAGTAAATTAAATAAATTACATTGTTTTGGAGATGCTTTGATAAGACTATCGGTATATATAACAATTTTTTTTTTCAAAATTCCTATTTCAGTCGTATAATAAAATGACCGACATAATGCGACATTTCAGCATAAATAGAATATTGTTTCTCGTCGTTCTGCTGGTTACATACATGTCCAGAAATGGTAATATAAAAAATTACTAATAATATTTGTAACGAAAAAGTTACCAGATATTGGATCTTAAAAAAGACTGTTTTTGTTTCTTTATAAAAGCTTCTATATGAAGAACTTGATGTTATTCAAATAATTACTACCAGATTCTTTGCGAATATTGAGTTTTTATACTCTTTTTTCAATGAATGTTTATAATATTTTTACAGTACAGGGCCGTCTTGCTGGAGAAGGATTAGTGGGTGGTGTAGAAACTTCTCTCTATGAAATTCCTTATCTAGTGTCAATTAGCAACTTTGGTCTACATTTATGTGGCGGAACAATTATCAATGAACAATTTATCCTCACGGCGGCTCACTGCGTCATTGATTACGACAATGAATTTTGGACTCTACCATTAACTATTGAAGCTGGCGTCAATGACCTGGAAGATGAAAACCTGAAAAGCAGAGTGAAGGTTGTTGTGGAGACAGCGTATGTACCTACTACCTACAATGGAAGTAGCAAAATCTCTAACGACGATATCGCTGTGCTTAAGGTAATATTCTGAAGAATTAAATTGTCACATAAGATATTCGACTTCTTAAATTAATTGGATCATTTTTTAATGTATTGAATATTAAATTGTCAAAAATTCTGTATCATCTCATTACTTTATTTATAGCTAAAAAGAAAATTAAATTTGGCACACAACATTGCTTTGAACACACTTGAATTGCCACCATCGACCGAAGGCAAAACATTAACAGAAAATATTTCATACGAGAAAACAGAGGCTCTAGTTGTTGGATTTGGATGGAATAAAGTTTGGATAGAAAATGTTACTATCGAGGGTCAAATAAAAAAAGTAGAAGATGGAGACTCGGATGGTAAAATGTTAAAAGCCAAGGCTTGGATTCAACCAAATTTCCAGTGTCAAACATTCTATATTTGGTCAATAAACGACAGTCAAATATGTGCTAACATTATTCAACATCCCTCAGATGTTCCTCAAGGAGTTTGCTCGGTAAGATTTTTTTAACTCAATAAAAATAATATTTTTTTCTGAAATCGCTTCAATTAAACAAATAATTTGTTACAGGGTGACAGTGGTGGACCGCTCGTTGTTGAAAATACGGTCATTGGTATTGTTAGTTACAATTCGAAAGGTTGCGATGACCGTAAAAAACCAGCAGTTTATACGAGGGTATCAACTTATATTGATTTTATAAACAATGCAATGAAGAATATTACTGATGATACCATGCGTATTAAATCGTGGTGACAATGTCTCTTTCGATCATTGAACCGCGCCACCATCTACTGATAAATCCATGTATAAATCTCTAAATAAATTTTAATATAATATCGTAAAATCAATTGTTGTTTAAAATAATCATATCGGATTTATTATTGACATCATTAACCACACGCGTAATAAAGTCCATGTATGATGCTACACGAGTATATTTCGCAGTTTTTGTCCTCATGTCACAATTGGTAGCTGCTCTGCTGACTATGCCAATTATAGTCTTCATGTAAACCAGTGGACCTCCACTGTCACCCTAAAATTAATTGCATATTTAATTGACATCACATCATATTTCAAAATCTAGTGTATAATATCAATCGTCAATTTGATATAATAAAGAGATAAGATAATAATAAATTAATTTTAATTTAGATTTAAGAAATTTATGCATACGTTGCAGACTCCACGAACGAAAAAATGGTGATCTTTTTGTTCTAAGGTACTGCATATTATATCATTACAAGCAGTACAGTTATCTTTACTGATTATGGTCACTGTCAAATATCGCCTATTATTGGATAACACAGGTTTAGTAGTTGGTATGCCATTTTCTCCTCTATCCGACTCGAATTTCCACACGCCAAATCCAGAAACGATGGCTTTTTTACCTACATAGTCATCGTAGTAAAGCTTTTTTGGTGGTTTTACTTTGGCTAGCCTTCGATCATTTCTTACATCCAATTTATATCGTAACTAAAAAAAAAAAATATATGTAAATATTTTTGTAATACCTTTCAAACTACTTTATTTTAATTAATTTTACAGTGTTATCATTAATAATTGAAAATAATTTATTTGTACGAAAAAGTAAAGTAGTGTACCTTAATTAATGCAATGTCTCCGACTGCCACGTGGTTCACATGCTTGTAGCCTTTGTAAACGATCACTTTGTCTATGTTAACAAGAATTCCTCCAGAATTTAATTCACTGGTTCCTGCCAAAATTTTGACCCGATCACCTGATACATTCAAAATTGTACCATTCTTACTGATGAAGCAATGAGCAGCTGTTAGTATGAACTCCTCGTTGATTATGCTGCCACCACAGCCATGTTCGTACAGTCCAGTACGCCTTCTTTTTACCTGAATCGATACCTGATAGTTGTACAAATTCAGCCAGTCTGTTTCACCTTCCACGATCCTCTTGCGTATACACTCAACTTCAATAAAGATAAGATTTAACGATCTGCATTTTTTTATATGTTAAAAACATTGAAACAAAAATTACTGATTTATTTATTGAAAAGTATATTGTAAATAATTTTCTTTTACCACTTTGTAGGAAGAGTCCATTCCATACGAATAAAATAGTGATTGCTAGAAGTATCAAATTCATTCTAGTAACTACAAATTCTTTAGAATTAACAAATTTTTACTCTACATTTCTTCATACCAGTTATAATTTGCTTGGGTGGGATACTGTGAGTTCACTGCGAAGCTATGTTCATAAAAAGTTTTCATTTTCATCGATTTGAGTCAATAAAGGTAACGCCAAGAATAGTAATGATAGTTTTATTGATTGTAATATTAATACGCTGTCGATAGAACAAAGACATAAAACAAAGATATAAAACAGAATATTTAATTTATTGCCGTTCTATTTAACTTTGTATCAACATACATTTGTGTAAATAGTTAAATATTATAACGACATACACGTCATTATTAATAATAATAGCGAATAAAAATAGCGATTTTTATATTTTGAAAATTATTTCGAATTTGAGGAAAAGTCTAATTCATTGATTTCATACTACTTGAGATTTCTGAATAATCATTAATATTTATGATGCGGCAGTGACTAAAGACTTCGTCATGTGAAAAGAAATGAGGAAAATGGTATAGACAATTTGTAAACACGGAATATTAAATAAAGAATCAATTAATAATATTTAACGAGATTATATTTTTTTTAATATCAGATTTTACAACCAGAACTACTTACATGTTCTATTACAATCTTTGTCAGCAATAACTTATTTTTACAATCTATTGTTAAATAATTTTCCTATTATGATTAGAGCAATATTTCAGTTTGTTACCTTGAGAATCTTGTTCTGCATACTCGAACGGGATACTTAATTTTATTAAAAACTACTTGCAGGTCACGTTTTAACGCATTAACTGCTTTCAATATTTTTTAACGATTCTTAAGTAGATAAATATTCCGCTTTTAAATTTCTAATGAATTTTTTGTCGACAGTGTATCCGAACTGAGAATTCTCGATTGAAAAATCCCTTCAGAGAGCTTTGAATGAGTGAATCTGACAGGGACCAGAGTAGCTGGAATATTGTGTCTCTCCACTTTAGTATTTAGTTCTCGACTTGTTTGTTGCGGAATAAACATACATGCACACGCATATACAGATATCTATACACGGACATGGATATGTACCCAGGCCTTTCTTTATCTGAATTTCCGTTATATTTTGGAATTATTTCCATTGAAATGTCTTCCAACATTTTTATTCGTGCAAATAAAACATTGTAAAAGGTACAACCAAAAGAAGCATCACTTATTTAAGACTAAATTTACTGAATTATTTGTTAACCCTTTCAGTCACGCAGTTAAATTTGCATTGTTATGGAAGTAAATTAAATTTTGGGACTGAAAGGGTAGTTTTCACCCCATTTTAGGGGCTGTTTCTATGTGCATTGAATTTTTAACGTCTGATTCGGATTCAGCATCGAAAAATACATTGGAAACGGATATTCGCACTTCCATAACTGCGTACATGAAAGCAAAAAACAGCGACACTATTTTGTACACTGTGACTGAAAGGGTTAAATGCATAAAGCAGTTTTCAAGTATTAATTAATTAGTATTCGTGCTTACGTACGTCGAAAGATAAACAATTTTTGCGAATGTTGACGCGTTCGATATGTGCCCAAAAGCGTCAAATCAAATCGTATGCAAGTACTGTTTACTTTAGATGATTGCAGCAATTTCAAAAATTACTAACTAACAAAATCAATATTTATAATCTTTTATCGTGCTATTTAGCTGATGCAATATCTCTAGGTAGTAATATTTTTTCTTCCTGAATTTTAATTTTTATTCTTTGACTCTAAGTCTGGAGTAAAAAATATTAATTTTAAGCTCATTTTTCATATTTTAAATAATTGAATTTAAAAATTATCTAATAAACATATAATTAAATATTTAATTATTTAATATTTAATTATTTTATGATATTTAATTATTGTTATTAGATATATAATTAAATGTTGTACAAAGAGGTAAAGTAACTGGATTTTCCCCAAATTAACGTCCTAAATAAAATCTGATGACATCAATTCCAAATGTGATTGATAGAGGAATTATTAGATAGGGAAATTTTTTTGATTTATTGGTTGAGCATCATTTTCCAAATATTAACAAACATAAATATACCCGCTTTAGTTCAGCCTAATGAATATTAAGGTACGAATGTACCTGGACATTGTTGATTTTAAATTTACTTATCATAATTAATACACAATTGACGTAGCAATATTCATTTGATGTTTGATTGGCAAGACACTTGAAAAAACTTGCATGTGTAAAATATAATGCGCTTATAGCAATAAATGAAAGAAAAATAGGTAGCAACAAAATTTGAATTAATGTAGAATTAATTCTCCTACAGTAATTAAATTCTAAACAATATTTTTAATAGTAAGAAATTGAGATTTCAAGATTACGATATTTATATAAAAAATAAAAAGTATGTTTGTAAAATATGTTAATTAAGTTTTCTTATTTTTTTATTAATGCAAAATGAATGCAGATATATTGTGTAGATATTGTAAATATTATTATCATAATATATATTGATAAGTGTAAATTACGGATAGATTTTTCTGCTTAGGAAAATCAAGGTTGTCTGTCTTTACTTAATTTTTGTATTACGTTCTTGTTTTGCGATAAAATAATCATCATAGTTTTCAATTTTTTCTTAAGAGTAAACAGCGTATCATCTTGCTTTACGTACAGCGTCACATGTTTAGGTCAATGATCTTAACGAATCATTAATTTTCATTAAATTTGTAATAATTATTGTCCAATTATTTATGAATTACACGAACATTTGAGTTTTCTCTGCAAGGACTATACGTTCGTTTTAAGTTATGATTCCAGTTAAAAAAAATGTGTTATTTTAAATTGTACATTAACATTATATACCTAACGAAAATATTCTACGGAAATTCCTATAGAAAATCTATTATAGGGGAACATAATCCTATAGGATTTGTTTAAGTTTTCTTACAGGATTTGTATACGATTTCTTTCATATGGTTCACATATCTCCGTCTGAATTCTTATAAGGATATTTCTTATAGGAAATATAGAAAATCTTGTAGGACGTTTTTGTCGTCGTTTTAGGAATGTTTTTGAAAGACTTTTTTTTAATTTACATAAATATTAAATTGTCGTCTCTTTAAGTACTAAATTTCATATTCATAGTGGTTCTTCCCCAAGTCATTGTTCCGATTATTGGTATAGACTATGGTATACATGATCCGATAATTATGCCACTATTACGACGCAATAAACAAGTCATACAATCACTGATTATTCAATTAATTGTTCAAATGTGTAACTAATTGTAAAACGTGTAGTCAGAACTTTGCTCAAAGAGTTTCAGTAATGCACAAGTACACAAACTGTGAATGATTTATTTTTTTTTTAATAAACATTCGTCGAATGACGTCGAAATTTGTCATTAACGATGCACGCATCCATATTTATAATTCAATCGAACTTATCTTTCACTAATTTTGATAAGATCCGTTTTAGTATATAAATCCTCTGTTTTTTCTGAAAAGTTATCATTTCTCAAAGGTAGTTTCATTGGATTAACTAGTCCAACATGAGTCGCCTTACTTTGTTGTTGTGCCTCTTCGGGCTGACCTGCAGTCAAGGTAATTTCTTCTTTTCTTAAAAAAAAAAATTAGAAAATATTCGGAATATTTCATATTTCAACACTTCCAACCTGAATGTTCACTTAAATTTGATTTAATTATTTACAAAATGATTTTAATTTAACTCTTTGACTTCAGTGTCTGCGGCTTTGGATTCTGAGGGCATCATCGGTGGAGAGTACGCCGATGACGGTGACTTCAAGTACCAGATTTCCCTTCAGGTTTACGGACAAAGCATCTGCGGTGGTTCCATCATCGCCGATCAATACATCCTCACCGCCGCTCACTGTGTTAAGGATGCGCAAGGCCGCTTCACTGTTTATCCATTCACAGTCCTCGCCGGTACCAACAATCTTAAGAACAAGAAGAACGCCATCGAAGTTGCCGTTGACACCGTCTACGTCCACAAAGGCTACGGCCCCAACAGCGTCAGCAACGACATTGCGGTCTTGAAGGTAGACTTGAAAATAATATTGCTTCTCAGATTTTCTTAAAAAATCATCACACATAAGTGCTCGGTGAAAAATATTTTAAAAGAGATTTTTCAAAAGTTTAAAGCATACACAAATCAAAGGAATAATTACGACATTTTTTGGTAATTTTCATTCAAAATTTATTCACCCTTCGTGGGTTTCTCAGTGCCCTCTTGTATTCCGAAGTAGATATTAATATTTCTCCAAGCAATTAGTGCTTCAGTGCCTTATTATCCTTTGCAAATTTTGTCTGCATCAATAACTTATTATCTCTAGTATTATAGATATTAAAATTAAAAAAAAAACATGAAGCAATAATACCAAATGATTTTCGGATTACAGTTGAAGAAGGGATTGGGCCTGGGCTCCAAATCCAACATTGAGAAGATCAACTTGCCCCAGGCCAGTAAGACTTACGCTGGTGTGACCGCTGTCATATCCGGCTTTGGCTTGCAACACATGAAAACTGGAAAGGACTCGCTCGGACAATGGCAAGAGCTCGGCGGATCAACCGACGGCAAAATGAAGTACGCCGATGTCAAGATCCTCACCAACACCGAGTGTTCCCAGAAGAACAGACCCCAAACAATTATGCCGACCAACATCTGCGGTCAGGTTCCTCAGCGTGGCACTCACGAATACGAGGGTATCTGCTCTGTAAGTTTCAGTTTTTTCTTTCGTAATCCTTTCTTTCTGGTGAAACTGATTTGTACTTTTATCAGAATCAATGTCGAACACAAAATATTGTTACTCATTTGAAATCAATTTTTCTGATGCAGGGTGACAGCGGTGGTCCATTGGTCTACGGTGACGAAGTCATCGGTGTTGTAAGCACCAGTCCATTCGGTTGCGACGAAACCAAAAAGGCTGCGTCGTACACTCGTGTATCTTCATACTTAAGCTTGGTCAACAGCATCATCAAAGGTGCTCCCAACAGCGATGTTGTCTCCAAAAAGCTTCCGTACTAAGGTAGCCCCTTGGTTGAACTTTAAAAGTCCCGATGATTTTATAAATCTATCGGTATTTTATTTGTTAAATGTTTTTTTTTGTTAAATCTGTAAATAAATAAACTACTTATTTGAATCTACTTGTTTTGTCTTTTGCGCTCCTTACATACATAATTCGTATTATTATACATCAAAAGAATTTTTACGAAGATTAAGATGTTCGTGAATATCGAGATTAAATGATGTATTTGATAAAAAAATAGTTACAAATTGGTAACAATTGTCTAAAAAAACTAAATTACTCTAAAATTAAGTTACTTTGTTACTATAGAATACCATTTTTAAATAGAAAAGGCTCGATCCTTATGTTTAGTAAAATAATCAATTTGCATCAGTTTCTAGGAGTTTAGAAACTATTACAGAGATTAATTTTAAAAGATAATTTTTATTAACAGAGAGGGAGCAGTTAAAACATTGATGTGATATTGTATGAATTATATATTCAGTCTTCTAACTAACATAAATAATACTATTTAAAGTATTTCTTTTTAAAATGTAACTTATTTTTATTTTAGTCCTAGCGGTTCAATTTCTATCTGAAAGCAGATAAATAAGCACTCCTCAAATAATTTTTTAAAAACATGTTTACTTACGTAGATAAATGATTTTCACTGTATACGTTCGGATTTAAGACAATTATTCTAACAGCTGTGCTTATTTACATTTTACACTTTACACTACATGAACGAAGCATGCGAAAAAATCAAGCTAATTTTTAACGTCATAATTATATGTGCATAATCGTCAAGGAATTTTATTATCGGTGACATCACAAAATCTATGTCGTCAATTACCGCAAGAGCGTATATATAAGTCCGGGAATCATTGCAACTATATCATTCGCACTTTCAAATTTTTTCGAGTGAAAATAAGCATAATGAATCGTTTCAGTCTGCTGTTCTGCCTGTTCACCTGCTTATTAGCAGACTCTGGTAAGTTGTTCAACTAAAAAAAATTCGGTATATTAAATATTCTTTTTTAAAACATCTTTCATCGTAATAATTTTCCATTTTAAAATGTTTTCCAGTAACCAAATATCAATGTAATAGTGATCTAAAAGTTGATAAATGGTTATAAAAGTAGACGTGATCTTATAAATTACTAGTATTTTTACAGAAGCCGCATTAGACGCCGAAGGAATCGTCGGTGGTGAGGAAGCTTCCCCCGATGAGTACAATTACCAAATTTCCCTGCAGGCTAATGGCCAGAGCTTTTGTGGAGGCTCGATCATTGGCGACCAGCACGTCTTGACCGCAGCTCACTGTGTTACCGATAAACATAAAGCTTTCACCACTTTCCGTAAGCAGGTAGTGGCTGGAGCCCTCGATCTGGACCGCAAAGGAATCAATTCCGTCGCTGTTGACGTCGAGAAGATCTACATCCCCAAGGAGTACGGCCTTTCCAGCACCAATCTTGGTGACATTGCCGTGCTGAAGGTAATTAGATTATTAAAGTTAATTTCCTTTTATTGTAAAAGGAAGGAGTTTTAAGTATTATTGCTTATGAATGCTTCAATTCAAGGACTGAAATAAAATCATAGATTTGATAGATTTTACAAGAAGAACAAAGTTAGAGAATTTTTCTTATTAGAGTTTCTACTCTAGAGTCTCTACTAGAAGTGGAGACTAAAAATTGTAATAATCAATTTGAATGTCTTTGCATTATTGGAAAAATTACAATAGATTTTGTAAAATTTACTACAGTTTTTTTCAAGCTTTACGGTGACTCTAACAAATTTTGCTATAATATAATTCTATGATTCTGTATAATTTAATTCTTGTAAATTCTGCAAGAAACTGTTGTAATTTTTCCAATAGTATCGGTATGTCAGGAAATTAAAATTAACGATTACAATTTCTGGTAGAAAATTTTTCTCTGTCTGCGAAAAATGGTGACCTAACAATAATTCCTTTTATTCAATTGATAACAGTATTTAAATTTACATGAATCAGATCCACGTGATGTGATTGATCACCAGATTTTCTTATCGATAAGATTGGCGAACAACTTTTTGAAAAAATAAGCATACAAAAAATCTTATCCTTGCAGCTTAAGAAACCATTGGGTCTGAGTAGTAACAAACACTTGAGTAAACTGGAACTGCCGGAGGCAGATGAGACTTATGCCGGGGAGGAAGCAACGATCACTGGTTACGGCTGGACTTGGGTTAATGTTCACAAGAACGCCTTCACCGGTGATGCAGTCGAGAATGGTGGTTCCGGCACCAGCACGATGAAGTTTGCCATCACCGACGTACTGACCACCGCCGAGTGTCAGCGCAACTACAGGCAACGCATCTCCGACAAACATATCTGCGCCAGGGTGCAACAACGATACCGTGGAAAGACCGAGGGTGTCTGCTCTGTAAGATCTCATTTCATTCAAGTTAAAAAGAACTCGAACGGTCACATTCCGACAAGTATTTCCCATTTCGATTCTGTTTTATCAATGTGATAATCAAGTGGTTTACTAAAAAAACGTTTAGGAAAAGTTAATAGATTCACAGTGTCAACCATTCCTGGTAGAAATTTGACCAGTGATAAGCAGTGACTGACCAGTTCCAATGACTGGTTATCACTGGTCAAATTTCTACCAGAGATGTAGCGGTAAAATAAGGTATTAAAGTTGCCTCTCGATTTTTTGAAGGATTGATGTACGAAGATTGATTGGTCGACACTTGAAGAATCGAGTGGACACAGTCAAATTCGTGATCGTATTTAAATCATATTTCAAAATTGATTCGTTTCAAATATCTTTTAAAATTTACAAGATGTATATCAATTGTTTCAAAGGAATCTGATTTCCAAATTCCAAATGAATCCGATCAACAAGTGTCTGTTTTCTGAACATGAGCTAATTGAGTAGACATAATTTAGGTTGCAGTTAATAAAGTTTATTAGTTCCATTATTTTATATTGAAAATTCTTTTAGGGTGACAGTGGTGGTCCTCTCGTCTACAACGACAACGTAGTCATCGGAACTGTGAGCACTAGTCCAATTGGCTGCAATGAAAGTGTAGCTGCTGCAATTTACACCAGAGTATCGGCCTATCTAGGCTTTATCAAGAATGCGATGGCAGATCGGGTATCCAGTAGTACCATGCGCGTCTACGAATACGCCAGTTTGGCAAGACCAACTAGAAGACCATTTCATTCCCTCTACTGGTCAAATATTAATGGCTAATCATAATGAATCAAGAACAATTTTATAAGAATTAATTTTAAAATGACATTTTTCTACTGTAAATGAAACAATCTGTTAAAAGCTCAAAATTTCCATAAAATCAGTAACGTATGTATATTATTCGTCGCTATACGATTAACGTAAATTACTAATTGCATTAATCTCTTTAAATTTTCTGACATTAAAGCGGGCTCTAAAGATAAATTAATAATAATTATTTAGTTTGAAGGAAGTCGTTATCACTGTTAAAGTTCGAACAAATGAATTTTTCTATGAATACCATTTTTATTTTTTTAACTTTCAATTTAAAAAAGCTCCAAGTCTAATCGTTTATTGTCATACAGCAAAGTCTCCAAGTATCTTATATTATCGATACATCAGAAAATTATTATTTTGGGTATAGGTATAGCGGCATTAAAGAAAAAAAAAATCCATATATAGATAAAATACATTTGTTACCGTCGGTAAAATGTGCTATCAACAGATAATAACAATTTATAAAACAGTCGATAAATTCGGTTCCTGGGTGGATAGCGAGCGATAAAAATTGTGTGCCGAGAAATTGAATTGATGAATAAGTCGGAATGAAATGAATTGCATATTACATCACTAATCAAGAAATTTACAAAATTAGCAAGTACAAACAGCATTAAAAATCATATCAAGGGGATCGAATGCGATCGAATGCACCCCGCTTTTCTGAGTGACATCGATATACGTGTCATCTCCAGCGAGGAGTGCCGTCAAATCGCCACCGCTCAGTAACCAAAACAAATATGTGCAATTAGACCGTTAATTCTCGCTTTTCGTGTTTGGTCAGTACCTGTTGAGCAGTCACCTTTCCTCTTTATTTTCCTTCACGTTTCACCTTTAGTTTTAGCTCTTAGGCATTGCAGCGCTAGAACATTTGTTTGTCATGATAATTAGTTACCTCGTTTGATGATTTAACGGTTGGTTCACATTTTCTAATGATTAATCTTGTTAAAGTTAAATAAGCACATATTTCTGACGTCCTGATTACATTCATTAGTATGAAGAGTGTTTTTTTTCTTATACTTTATAAAATATGCATAATTATTCCTTGTACACTGAGAGAAAAATTTGGTAATTTTAAATAAATATTTCGTTGAATAGTACTTGTTAAAATTTCTTTAAATTAAGTAATTATTATTTTGAAACAAATAAATTCAATTAGAAACAAATAAATTCATTTAATTTCAAAGAAATATTTAGCTGATTTAAAGAAATATTTAACAAGTACTATTCAACGAAATATTTATTTAAAATTACCAAATTTTTTTTCAGTGTAATGATGGAAGAGTGGAAGAAGAGACCATGATAGCTTATGGCTGAGGAATTTTCAAAAAATATTCGTTTCCATTTTAAGTAAGGATTGGTTCTTAAAAATTGCTTCGTTATTTCAATCGCCTTATCACATAACTTGATTTTGGTATCGAATAATGTGTTTGCACATTATAATCGAGCCATTAAACATGAAATAACACCAGAATTGCTTGCAATTTTTTTCTTGTTAATCTATATATAGACAATTTTGAAATACAGTGGTAGTCTGGTAGTAAATTGCGAGGCGCATGTAAGCGCCAGAAAAAGAACATACAGTATATTTGTACAACAGCTATTTTAACAGAACATCGATCTACCACATTGAATAATTTTCTGCACTGGTACTCTTCGCTATACCAACAAAGGGAGTATTTGAGTATATAAATAATACCGTGATTTGCTAACAATTTCATTTTGAAAACTATCTGACGAGCGTCCCAAACATCAAAATGTGGACTCCTGCACTGCTTTTGGTTATCGGCGTCAGTTTGGTCACTTGCAAAGTCATCGAAAGTGAGTAATTATAAATTTTCAGATTCTTAATACACAATACATTCAATATTCAGAATGAATATATCAATTTCTTAATGTATTTTTAAATATTGCACAACTTTTAAAATTTGTTTTTAATATTTATTATTTATTATATAAATATTTTCGTTTCGTAAATAGCCAGCGAACACGAGGAAAGACAGCCAAAGATCTTCAGAGGAAGTTACGACGTTGAAAATATCCACAAATACCATGTAGCGATTTTGAAAGTTCTGCCGGACCAAACTACTCAGCACATTTGCGGCGGAGCCATAATTGATTCGCACTACGTGCTCACCGCGGCTCACTGTGTCCACGACATAGAGAAGAATGAACTTCTCGTTCGCAGCGGTCCAACTAAGGAACCTGAAAGATCAGATCTTGAAAAGCGTGTATTCCATAAGGTAGCCAGAGTTATGTATTTACAAGACTACGTCCATTCCTCGTGCCGTCATCATGAGCACGATATCGCTATCATTAAGGTTGGTCCGATGGTTCAGTATCTTACGCTTTCAAATCCAAAGTCCAGTGTCCTATTAACTATTGACAGTTTCAAGCTATTTATTTCTTATTAAATCTAACATTTCTAATTACGAAGATTGATTCAATTTAATAAGAGAGGTATTGTTTCATTTTAGGTGGTTAAGCAGTTCGATTTGGCTGATGACAAGAACATTAAGAAAGTAAACTTGCCAGAGCCTGACAATGATTATGACAACTATGCTGCTACGTTGACTGGATATGGTGTCGAAAGGATTGCACTAAGGTTGAACAAAACAACGCATGCCTTGAAGAAAATTTTGAGATATTCTGAAGAATTAAAATACGTTGACACCAAAGTTGTACCATTGGAACAGTGTAAGCAAGCACTACCGGTCATCGTTACTAGCAAGAGCCTCTGCACTCAAGAAAGGAATCCCTCTGGATTCTCCTGCATCGTCAGTATTTTTTTAATATAGATTAAAGTTTAAGAAGACTGGAACGATATGCTGTTGAAGAAAAAAGCAAAGTATCTCAGAGAGACTTTTTATTTTATAAATTTTAAGAATCACATTTAGGAGCAATGTCTAGTTAGCAGTTTCTAGCTGCAACTCACATTGTAACTTTGAATTTGTTTCTAAATATGGTTTTTAGAGTCTGTAAAATTAGATCGACTACCTTATTACTAAACGAGAATCCGACTTTAATTAAGAGATACTTTGCTCGTTCCAGATCAGTCGAGTTTTTTTAAAACTTGAATCACTTAAACTATTGCCAACGGTACAGACATTTTAGAATGTAATATATAATTTTTAACAATTGTTAATGCAATATTTTAGGGTGACAGCGGTGGTCCACTAGTACAGGATGGCGTTGTCATTGGAATTCGTAACAGCCACAATAACGAGTGCGATCAGGGACAATACGAGCTTTATACCAGAGTCTCGTCGTACCTGCAATTCATCCACAAAGTTTTGAACCGCGAAAGCTCTCATGAGATTCATTATGTGTAATAATCATTATTCATTTTATAATAAAGTTAATTTTTTATATTTCAACATTGTATAAACCGAATTTTCATTTATTTCTGTCCTAAAAATTTCTTCTTTCTAAATTTGTTGTAACCAATTTGGTCATACACAAACAAAATAGAAAAAATCGCTGCCAATAGATTGGAACTTAGCTTCCTCAAACATAATTTCAGACTTCCTTTTAAACGAAACTCAAAATTTTACTATTACAAAGCTTCTTCCATGAGGAAGCAACAACTACTTGATACAAGCAGCTACAACTACTTGATACCTTTACGTCATAAGTTATACAGTTTTAAAAATTACAGAAGGATTATGAAAATTATATTTTGCTTAACCATCCATCTAATACTATAAAATATTGTTAATAGGATGAAATAAAAATTAGAAGATATTTGTACAAAAAAATCTTTATTTGCGCGAAATTTTTAATAAATTTATAAAAATATTTTTTAAAAATGGTAATTAAATTATTTCAAAAAAAAAAATAGTTATTTATAAAAAGATTTACAAGATTAAAATATCAGCTGAGCTTTGATGTTTCAGTATGCTGTTAATGAAGTGTAGATAATACGATACTTTGGTAAAAAGTTCAAGAGTTGTTGCATTATCTTTACATTTTACTCGATTCAATATTCCAATGATCACACCATCATACACCAAAGGGCCACCATCATCTTGCTACAAAATTGTTATATAATCTTATTATTTAAATCTCGATTCGATTAAGCTATTTTTACCAATATTTCACTTACCCAACATGACTGCATATTCTTATCAGCGGCCCGGCTACAAAAAGAACTTTCTGTAATAACGACATCCATCTCGTCCTGGCAAGACTCGTTTGAAATGACTGACAACGGCATTGACCGCAATTCGTTAGGAAACATAAGATTAACCGTATTATTTCGGTAGTCTGCTCCGTATCCAGTCAAAGTAGCAGTTAAACCTTCGTAGTCACTGTAATAGCCTGGTAAAATTGCCTTTTTGTATCGCTGTATATTTGACAATTCGAAAGCTGGTTTTACCTAAATATAAATATGAATTTCCGACATGTAATATTTATAAATAGCAATTTTATAAAATTAATTATGTTGAATTAATAATTGTATATTATATTAAATCATGTTGAATTTATTTATGTTAGTAGCAGATGAGTATTATACAGGGTGGCGAAAAAGTATGGAAATCCCTAGAAATTTTGCAAGCAGGTTCTGTCATAAAATCTCAAAACAAAGGTCATAATCCTTAGTAACTTTTAACGAGTATTCCAATGGTGTCCTTGGATTTTAACTTGAACCTCATTTTCTAGGACATTTAAAGGTTTTCTAGGTTATTTTGTCCTTTATTTGTCCCCTAGAGATCACGTTATCCGTGGACCTAAATACATAAGCCAGGGGTTTCCATTTAAAAAAATAGGTTTAAGGTCAAATCCAAGGTCACAGTTGTATTCTTCGTTAAAAATAACTAAGGGGTATGACCTTTGCTTTGAGGTTTTATGACTGAAACTGCGAAATTTCTAGGAGTTTCCATACTTTTTCGCCACCCAGTATAACCTTCGAAATGAAATGATAATTCAAAATTAATTTTAAGACAATTGATCACCTTAAGAACCGCTATGTCGTGCTGGTGTTTTCGACATGGCAGTGTGGAGTACTGTTTAAGTATCATGGTTTTGAGCACACGGTGGAATTTCCGCTGTTCTCTGTGCGGTTGAGAAGGAGCAGGCCCTAAAGGACCACCAGTTCTCACTACCAATCGGTCGGTAGTATAATCCGCAACACAGTGTGCAGCAGTTAGGACGTACCTGCTGGAGATAATGGCACCCCCGCACTCGAAAGACGGTGGAAAATTTTCATTATAAATTCTCATCACCGTCACATGGTAGCCAAAGTCCTCATCCTTACTGACAATACCATTCAGGATTCTAGGCATTCTTTTACGTGCAAACGCCTGAGGATTTTCAGGGAGGCTGTCATTTCTTTGGTCTGCTACATTCCTTTCTGTGGTTGTGGTCTTTTCGGGCCTCTCCTCTGCTGATTTATATCAGAAAATAAATTGAAGGTTAGATGAAATATTTCATAGCAAATGGTTATTAATCATGAATAAATTTGTTTAAAAATATTTGTATTAAATTTTTAAACCTAACGTGGGTAATAAATATTATTAAAAATAAAATTAAATGGATTATTAGTTACTAATACAAAATAAAATACTATTACTAATTATTACACGAATTACCAATCGAGTGTGAAACATTTATTAAGATCCCAAAGTAAAGGAGTAATAAATGACTTTTATCCATCTTGTAAAGTAGTGATCAGATTAAATTGATTTTATTAAGTGAAAGATTTTATAATTTGTATGTTACTTAAATACCAATGTACGCAGCCTTTAAAACGGCTAAGAATTTCAATTAAATTTTAATTTAAATTTGTTATCAGAAACTTTAAAAAAAGGCACAAAATTAAAAACTGCTTTAGAAATTGACAAGATAAAATTACGGGAATTGAAACTAAGTGCGTGACTTCGTGGAAAACTATAGAAAGAATAGAAGGTTTTGTCAATATTTGATAAAATGTTTTCAAACATTCAAATGTTCATTACAAAGCTAGAGAAATCATCATACACCAGGAACGTTCAAAAAATTCTTTTCATTTGAAACTTGATTAATCATTTTCAAATATTGGTTTACATAGCTGGCAAGATATCGTACGACTTTTGAGATAATTGATTGGCTGGTAAAAATTCGAGAAGTTTTCGTAGATTTTAAGTGTTTAAACAAATTGAAAAAATGTGTGTCTCAACAGTTATTATTAGAATAAGCCAAATTAAATATCATCTTCTTATATTGCACAAGAAAAGATTTATTTTTGGGGCAATTCAAACAATCATTGTACTTATGTGATTCAATTGCACTTATTTTCTGATTGCACTGAGGAAGGCGAAAGAATGAGAAGTAAAAAAAGAGAAAGAAAAACAAGTTAGAGGTCAAATTACTTGTTCAGATTAAAAATCTGATGTCGATGAAAAATCAACAAATTAATTAATCGCGCGTGTCAACCACCTGATGTTTGCTGAAAGCATTTGTGGACTAAAATAGACTTGCAAATTTTTTTCGGTGTATATTTCAAGATCTCGGAATGTGATTGCACGTTGGCAATTGCGCAAGTGTTTTGTGCAATACTACTCTTCGAAGCTGTGTTTACTTGTTCCAAGTAATTAGATAATATCTTGCAGGTATTTAAGCGCCAGTAGTTTTTTCCAAAATCACACTTGAAAATTATATCTAATCGGTCAACAAGCAGTAAAATTGTCATGTTCAAATCACTGCTGTTCAGCATTGGTCTTGGCCTCTGCGCCACGGCAATCAACGCTGATGACAATGGTGAGTACAAAAACATCTTACATTTTTATCCTGTCTCAAACAGAATATTGAGGAATCAAGATCTTCGGCAACTCTATAACAAGTTCGCTAAATCAAATTGATATTTTTATCAAACTGTTGATGAAAAATCGTAATATTAAGTTTTTCATTTTATACATCTTTCATTTTCCTACTTTGTGCAGTCAATACCCCCGAAGTATATAAAAGACCAAGATACCACGTGGACATTCTACGCTTGGATCCAGAGAACGGGACTCTTACGCACGTGTGTGATGGTGCTATCTTGGATGCGCACTTCCTGATCACAGCAGCCCACTGTGTCCACGAAGAAAAGACTGAGAATCTGCGCATCAGAAGTGGTAGCGATGTTGCTCCACCATTCAATATGCCTCATGAGGAGAAACGCCACTACCACAATGTCAAAAAAATCATGTATCCTATGGACTACGTTTACAAACCATGCCGCCACCATGAACATGACATCGCCATCCTGAAGGTAAAGATAAAGTTTCATTTTCATCAAAATCAAAATTGTTATGTATGTACAAAATGACTGGGATAATCAACCAAACGATTTCTACGAGCAAAATTTCGTCGTTGTCTTCTGTAAGTATATAGTCTGTTTTATTATTTGGAAATATTTAGGATGTTCAGGCATTAGTTGTATGTTCACGATGATCACCAGATGACGATGGTTAGATATCGACCATATTAGGTATTTGGAATTGGGACTAAATTTGATTTCTCTTGCAGGTGCACAGCGCTTTCGACTTGGCTTATGATGTACTCTACAAAAATGTCGATCTGCCCGAAACTGACAATGACTACGAGAGCTATGTAGCATCCCTCTCCGGTTACAATGATGGAAAACTCAACTCCTTTGATGTCAAGGTCATCTCTAACGAGGAATGTATCAGAGACTCCTCCTCCATCGTCACCAGAGGCAATGTTTGCGGAATTGTCAGTGAAGAAGTAGTGCAACAGGTAATTTCCTTCTTGATCTTTTTCTTCACTCTTTGAGAATTTACCTTCAAAAATCGTTTCTCATAAGTGCTCTTCTATTTCAAAAATGAAGATACATAATTTTTCCCAATTTTTATATTACGTACCATACAAAATTTTCAGTTATCGCAGTCGATCAGTGGCAGTCCACTGGTTTACGAGAACACCCTGGTGGGTATCATGAACGCCGGCGCCAAATGCGAGGATAACGAGAACTTTAAAATCAAGTGCGATTCGCCCAATTTGAAGCTCTATACTAGAGTCTCCGTTTACCTCGAATTCATCGAGAATGTCTTGAACAGGCAGCCTTCCGCCAACATTGTCTACAAGTAGTAATCTAAGAATCTCAAATATTTTTTTCCATAACTGTAAATAAAACAACATAACGCGTCTAAATAATGATATGGTGTTTTTATTTTTTTTTTTAAATTTGTTATAATAAATGAAGAGCGTCTTTCTGAAGTTTGAGTGATTGAAATGATTAATAAAGATCGTATTGTTCAAAGAAAAAATTTAATTTATTTTTATTTCTATTAAGAACCTTTAAATTATCAATTAAATTATAATTTTAATTAGAAAGTAGTATTCGCTCTGAAAGTAGTCAGCAATGATGAATATTTAAAATATGAAATTGATAAAATATCAATTTATAATGAATATTTAAACTATTATTGCTGATAATTGACTAAAAATTTAAATATTCTCAAATAGTATCATATTGAGACGTGTGTGTTCTCTTTTCCATCGTAACTCATGGATGAATAATAAATTTCCATTTTTTCATTAAACATCAGTGGCTGCTATGAACAAGGTTTCTTTCCTGATTTACAAGATTGCCACCAGTTCTACCGGTGTGTTCTCGAGGGCTCCTCTCTTCGACGATACAATTTTACATGTGGTCCTGGATCTGCCTGGGACCAGGGGTTACTGACGTGTAATCATGAAAGACAAGTTTCAACTTGTAATTGAGAATTCTATAATATGGTATTGGATCATGTCCTCTGATATACTAAACATAATTGCGCCAATAAAAATTTTTTCAATTGTGTAAATTTTGTAAAACTACACAAAATTGATATTTTCTCAAGACTCTATTACCTCTTAAAATATTATCTTTGATTCGTTTACGTTTATCCATTTATATTGCTAATGGGTCATCGTAAGTATGATACCAGCAATCATTATCCTGGGCACACGAACTGCAGATGAAAGAGAAAACTATTAATCGAGAGAACTTAATGTTGTAAACTTTCTGTAGAAGTGAATCCTCAATTTTCTATTAAATTAAGAAACGAGAATTATTTCTCTTGATTTATAGAGAGCTACCATAAATGGATGGAGCAACGTTCGAGGATCCGAACGGAGAGAGTACATTATTTGATCCAGAGTCATTTTAATTAAAGCTCGTAATAATTAAATTCATAATTCCAATATTTTCAATCATCAATTCTAGTTTCTTCATTTTATTTTTCAAAAATAAGAATCTCACTGTTCTTATTAATTAAATTCTTATTAATAAAACCTATTTAACATTTTAAAGTACTAAGTGTTTTTTGAGCATAGCCTACACTAATTTTAGTAACAGTTTTTCCGATCGCTTCTGGAAAAGTTATTGACCAAAACTTACAATACTAACGGGGCCAATCAAAATCGTCGTTACACTGAAACTGCAAGTCATTCATCATACAATGAGAAAAGGTTAACGGATTCCGCTGCACCATTTGAACCTCTTATTTCAAAGTCTGACTATCAGGATACAGGATCACCGCAAATACGATAAAAGAATTAAATTTTAAAGGGATTTTATTCCGTTGCTCTTTTTACATTCTACCAAGAGTTTATATTTTCCAAAATTATTGGTTCTTACGAACTGATTGGTCGATATACCTTCCCCATATGGAGAAACTTATTGATTTATACAGCTAGAATTTAACAATTCATTCCATAGTTCACCTACCACTAATTTCCATTCACAATAGAAGAAAAAAATTCTGTCCAGTCAGTAAAGAAAAATACACCTTTGACAATCACCCCCAGCTCGATTAATTCTAAATTTTACTAAATCCTTTAAAAGCACACCAAAGGAAAAATGCTTTTCCCACACTACGATGCAAAAAAAAGCCTCCGCTTAATTATCAACGCCAACGAAATCCTTTAAAATCACACCAAAGGAAAACTGCTTATACACGGTTCAAAAAATTATTATATTTCGTGTGTCATAAAAGAATAACACACAAACTGTGTGTTAATTCAACATGCAAGAAATGTGTAAAGAATTAACACACAATTGCATGTTATTATTGCGCATGTGCTACTTGCCAATCTTCTTTTCTGTTGTTTAAACGACATTAAATGACATATTTTACAAATAACACAAGTTTGTGTGGTAATAAAAAAAAATAACGCACAGTTTTTAACTATTAGAGGACCGGGATGACGCCTTGAGGCGTCATGTTTCGACTCGAAACAGACTTGGCCTTACTTTAGTCTTCTGTGCATGAGCCAAACTCACTTTTTAATAGAAAAAATGGGTTTTTTTAATCCCGGCCCTCTAAAGGTTAAGCTACATATTTCGCGTATGTTAATTTAACACACGAGATATGTTATTTTTAACACACAAAATATTAACAGACGAAAAAAAAACATAACATATCACGAATACGTTTTGAACCGTGTATACTCGCAAACAAGGAAAAAAAATGCCTCCGCTTAATTACCAACGGCAGCCACACCCCCTCCAGGTGCATCTCCCCCTCCTCTCCCCCTCGAAAAAAATGCGAAAACACGAAAATCGCAGTCCTGCACACGTGTGGGAAATCGTCCCGGAGAGAAAGTGTGCGTTGCCGCGCGGACACGCACGCTTTTCTCCCTCCCCCCTCGCGCCATTCAATTAAACGGTGCACTCAGGGCCGCTCCTCCCAAGGTGGAGGTGAAATTTGTCGGAGCTCGCGCTTATTATTAATGGAAGATCGCAATCGTCCCCCGGGCCGGTGTACAATGCCGCCGATTTTTTGCCCTCCGCGCGCCGCGCTAACTACGGGCGAACCTCGCCTCGCCGCGAAAGCAAAACGAACGGCCGCGGCGAGCCTCGAGGAGCCGACTAACTGGATCGGAACGAAAAGTAATTGCTGAATGGACGAGCGCCGCGCGGGGTTCGCCTGAAAAGGACGTGGGTTTCTAGGAATAATGGGTAACGAGCCGCGCAGGGGGATATATAATTGATCGGGTTTGCTGCACTGGCGGCAGCAAAGGGGAATCATATAAATTCGCGCGTATAAACAAATCCGTCCTGCCGGTTTTCTTTGCGATTTGCGAAAACGACTTTTACCGCGTTTGGTGGTTGTTCAATAAGCGTTTTGCGGGCGGCGGTACAAATTCATTAAGAGCTAAATTTATGGAGTGTTCGGATTTCTATTTTGACTTTTTTTTATAGGGGGACTGCTGTGTGTATTGAGTGCAGTTGTAATGTGCATACAAAGTTTCACGTGTTAACCTTAATGTTTTATGGAATGAGTTCGTTTTTTTTTCTGAACTTGATTACAAATTTGCGTCGTTTTGTACAGATAAGTGAAAATTCGTTCGTAAGTTGAAAGTCTTTCTTTTGTTCTTTTTTTCTTATAGTATTATGAAAGGTATTAGTTGATTACTGTATAGGGTAATCTATTAGACAATCGTGAATTTAGATTAAAAAAATATTTCATTTGCTAGATATTTCGACACGTATTATCTACCATCATCAGAAGCTATACAAAATATTTGACTGATTTATCGGTAATAACGATCGATTTTCCATACAAAACAATTTATTTAAATTTGAAGTCAGAGATTCTTGGTAAATAAAATTATATATGGTTGGGTATCACATTCTTCTTTATCGAATTTTTTTTTTTTAAATTCTTTCACGATTCTTTTTTAATATCGATACTGATTTAATTTCCCTCAAGCATATTTGATTTGGAATAACCTCTTTTATTTCTTTCACTTCTTTGTAATCATATGAATTATTATTTAACCTTTCACTCGTAATTTGATAAATCAAATGTGAGAAAAATTAAAGTATCACGAAATACGGGTTTAGTAGAAAATGAAGAAGAAAAAAACACCAAGAAATTAATTAAAGTTAACACGCTGCAAGATGTTTGCATCTCTAAAACTTAACGATTTTATTTACGCGCAAATTTAAGGGAAAAAAATCTGATTACAGTAAATTCGCCAAGACCTCAATTCCGCTCAATCATTCAATTAACATACCTTGCCGCTTTTTCCCCCGACGCAGCTCATATACAAAATTCGTGTAACCTTTTCGAGGAAAAAATCGATTGGCAGCGTGGAGCCGTCGAAGATCGATGAAATCCCCGATTCAATTAACCTCTCGGTTTCTCTTTTATCTTCGCGGATGTACCTGCTCCGCCGCCTTCTCGATTATCTAATGGCCACGTTAAGGAGGGTATTCCTATAGTCGAGCGCAATTAGCCTCTGACGCGTGCAGGGGTATGCTCACCATAACTCACGTGCGAACCTTGCCGAAGCGACCACGGGGCAGGATCTAATTAATGACGAATTAATGGGCTGCGCTAAGCGCATGGACCTCCTTGGCTATTCTACGTTTTTTTTTCTATTTCGTTTATCCTAGAGGTCGAGCTGCGTGAATGGCGCCTGCCAAGGCGAGGATGAGCCATCGTTCTGTAGAGTTTGGAAGAGCGTCAACTTTTGGTTTTGAAATTAATTAAACAAAATTTAAATTGAAATTTATTTTTATAAGAAGTGGATGTTCAACATTTTTAAATTGATAATCAAGAGCGAAATGCAGAGCGTATTGAAGCTATTATATCGAGAAATATTTAAAGACGCATTAAATTTTTTAAGAATTCATTCAATTTAGTTATTTTAAACAAAAATATGTATATTTTCTTTATAAGTTACATTAAATATTTTCTAATTGTAGGTAAATAGTCTTCAAATAAAATGATGATAATTAAAATCCTCGAACAGTTTAGTCAGAAAGAATGCCAAATATTTATTCAAAAATAGTATTCAAATATTTGAAAATCTGCAAACTGCCAGAGTTGTACCAACAGCTATCGATTTCGAGTACATTCATTTTAGAAATTGTTCAGTTTTAAATTTTGATTTTAAATCTTTGTTGACATTTGAGATCTTTTTATCTTGAATTTTATGTTTTTATGAGTTTAACATTTTCAATAATCGTAAAAAATTGAGTTAAATCAAATTTTCATCGTCTAAACGCTTCTTATATTTTCAACCAGATAAGTTCAAAAGTCATCTCTAAATCGCTTTTTATTAATGCAAATAAAATTTATTCAACTGACTAAAATTCTCATCGAAATAAATTTCTTACTTCTATGAAAAATCGAAAGCTTTTTACTTTTTAAATCTATCATTTTTTATTTCAATTCTTTATTTCATATAAAATATTCAGAAAATGTAAAAATTTTCTAAATTTTCTATGCTGTTTAAAAAAAAAACTTTTATTGTAATCAGCATAGAAAATTTAGAAAATTACTTTCATTAAGATAAAATTATTGTTCTCAGTATTAGTCCTAATGGTAAAGCGACGGTGAAATTATCTGTACTCCACATCAGCAGAAACGCGGCCGGCCAATATTTTCTTGATGAAATCAACGTAAGTCGAGACCCTCGTGTACAGTTCAGGCAGAGTTGGATCGCAAGTGCTGGGAGCATTCAGCACTCCGATTATTTGATTGTCGTAGACAAGGGGATCACCACCGTCACCCTGCAATTAGATAAATATTTATACACATTACATACCTCACCCTATTCCATTAAGATATAACATTCTTACTTTATAATAATTATTTTTCAAGTATCTTAAAAGTAGTGGATAATATTTTAAATATTTTGACACACTCAAAAATATTTAAAATTAATAATAAAATGTAATATACTTACGTAGCAAGTGTGACCACTGCTATTCAGGGCTAAGGTGCAAAGACTTCCTCTGGTGAGTATATATGTTCTCGATTCTTGGCAATCATCGTTAGAAATTACCTGCGTGCGCAGTAATTTGAAGCCGTCGCCGTTAATGGGAATTTCACGGTTGTCCATATCGTGAACACCAAATCCTGTCACCTTGGCGTACTTGTCTTCGTAATCGTTATGAAAATTAGGAAGATGTACTTTCTTGTAAAGATTCTCATTGGCCAAGTCGAAAGTACCCTTGATCTTTAATTGAAAATACATGCAAAAATGATGATACGTTACATTAGATGGAAATTTTCAAAAATAAATTCTTATCAGAAATTGTGACATCAATTAAGAATTGAGTTGGCCCATAAGTAATTCACATACTGAATAAGTGAATGTCTATTTTGACAAAACATGTCACTTTTTTTTTTTAACATTTTAGAAAAATAATTTCGCGTGAACAACAAATTTCATGAATTTAAAGCTACAACATTCTAAATGCTCACCTTGAGAACAGCAACGTCGTACTCGTGGTACGAGGCATCCTTAACGTAGGCTTTGGGGTACATGACCTTGGCGACTTGATGGAAGGATCGTCGCTCCAGATAGGGCTTGTCCGCGGGCGGAGGATCGCTGCCACCAGCGCGAACGATTACATCGTCGTGATTCACGTCGTAGACGCAGTGAGCCGCGGTGAGGACGTATTTTCGGTCAATTATCGCGCCACCGCATACGTGCCTTGGCTCACCGGCTTCGGAGTCCTTCTTCAGTATCGCCACGTGGTACCTGAAATTTGATGGATCAGCGTTCTCGCCACCATAGATCCTGGGCCGGCGAAATGCTGAAACAAATTTAGGATTTGTAGTATGTTGGATTTAATTATTATTATTATTTTAAATAAAAAAATCATTTTACTGTTCAATCGAGAATAAGACTCAAACGTTCAGTGAATCAATTGTAATTGTTATTTTAATTCAATAAAGAGACTTACTTGTTAGATTTAATTAATGAATTTATGTAAACTATAAGAACAAAATAGAAAATCCGTAACATTTACTTAAAAGATTACTTACCATCGACTGGCAGGTTAATAGATAACCCAATGATAAACAGCAATAGTTTGTAGTCCATTTTTTAGATTGTAGCTTTACCGGTCAAATCACTGAGGACGTGCTGCCTCGAGATGTAACGTTGGATAGTCCCCAGTGTCTTAAATAGCAGATCGTTAAAAGCTAAACTCTCGCATTAATTTCGAAAATATGCAAACAATGGAAGCGAAAAAAATATGACCTGCTATTTCATTTTTGAAAACTTGGCTAATCACAAATCACGAATGTTACACTTGAGTGTGTCAATAGCAGCGATCAATTTTATTATTAAATGTCGCGTGGTATTCGCCCAATATTTGCTTAGGTGCGATGATTTGCGTAAGGGAACTATGAACTCAGGATCCCAACGTTGTTTAAAAAAAAAAAAAATTTGAATGAATCACTGCTAACATCATCTGATCCAAAATCTAATTGTTAGGTAAACGACACGTGCGTATATATGTGGGATTTTTGTTTGCATATATGTGGGAGGTAATCGCAGTTTATTGATTACTTTTGCGCTAACAAATGATCGAACCACGAATAAGTCAAGTAATTATCGTCAAAATTAACCAAAGTGAAAAGTAATAATTAATCATTTGGATGTCTTTTTATAAGCTTATTTCACCTTATGAATCTTTCATGTGAATAATCGTGATGAATGTTTTAGACAAATATTTTAGATATTTTTAGACTCCAAATTCTGGAAATATTATTGATCTTCCACCACAATGTAGGTCAATGAATTTCTTACCTTCTAGAATGTGGATCGAATCTTTTATTGGCGTATAACAGGGAGAAGTTAAATCATTTCAAATCTCAAATATAATCTTTGAAAATCAAGGAGTTCAAAATTCTAACTACAAATCAATACATATTGTTATTTTAATAAGTCACTATCCAGAAAAATAAATTCCACATAAATTCCTTATTCAAAAGGCACCACATTCATTGTCCTACATTCTTGAAGATGATCGATAACAAGTAGTTTCAGCATGCATCCTCTCATGCACTTTGTAAGTAAACGATGGGTAATTACCACTGACAATATCCTTTAAACAAACTTATAAAAATTTATATATAAAAATAAAACCTCCGAATCTCATCTTAAAAATCATAAAAAAAAAGACAATATGCAAAGCGAGGCAGCGCTGACCTCTATCGCCTCTTGGTGCACTAAGTCATTCTCGCTCTAAAAGATAAAAAGAAGAGCCGGTTATCCGCGTAGCTCAGCGAGCAATAAAAAAAAAAAGAAAAAAAGAAAACGCAGAAAAAAAGGAACGACCAGCCCCGAGCTCATCGGCAGGTGAAAAGGAGTCCCGCGTCGATCGGCGCCTGATAAGGCAGCGCGGCCCGGCGGAAGAAATTCCGCGCGCGAGCGGCGCCTCCGCGACGCGTGTCTCGCCCGCGCGATGCGCGTCCGCGATAAACCACTCGCGCTCACGCCCCGAGGCGGCTACCGATCGCCGCGCGCTCCTCGCCTTTTTGCGCCGCCGCCGGATTCTGCCCTCGTGATACTCTTTTGCATGGGGGAGATCGCCGGCCTCCTCTTCTCCTTCTTCTTTTTCTTTTTTTTTTCTGGCTCCTTTGGGTCCGGATTTTTGCCCGAGTCCGAAGATCGCTTCGGGGAATGTATACCCGTGGTGATCGGCGACGAAGTTATCGATAGCCTTAGAACAAGGTGTAGGTTTAAATTGTTAAGGTCTATTAGAGAGATAGTGTTATTTATAAAATACATTGAGTATTTTGTAGATTTTACAGTGGACAGAGATGATTTGTAAATTATCTTACATTTATTTAGTGGTTGTTTTAGTACGCGATGTCTGTCTTCACTTTTAGTCTGAAGTAGTTTTGAATTATTTTTAAAAAATAATAAAAATTCTAAAATTTGCTATCAGTTTAATACCTGTACCTCATAATGAAGATTATTTTGTTGCATGTGCAGAGAAGAAAATTCTTTACTGTAGATTATTTCAAGTATCGTGACTTTGGAGAATGAAAATGTCACCTTGAATTTTATAATTGTCATTGAGTACAAGTGGAAAATCTTTTCGAGAGTTTTCTTTCAAGGTAGATAAATTGTCCAAGGAAATTTAAACAAAAGCGAATTTTCAATTAAATTTTTTCGTCGATTGTTTTGAAAAATTGATTTTTTTTATCACATTTTTCGAAAAGTCACGTACAGCCTTTATTATTTGCGCGGCATTGTCACTTTCGTGGCACATTCGAATTGAATCAGTTACCGTTTAGACTAAGTCTTTGGAGAATGCTGCTTGCCTCGCAATTAATTTTCTGGGAGTAAATTTACGTTAAAAATTATTAAGAGTACGTGGTTTTTTTTTTTTAATTTCTACATCTACATCTTATAGACGATCAGTAACCTATATTCTAATGTCACAGCGAGAGGCAGCGGTCCAAAGGCATTAATGACGATTAACGATTACGAAACTTCTGAGGCAACTAGAATATAATTGGGAATACGAAAACAGAGTCATGGTTCACATGATAACGAACTCTCGTGGCTATGGATGTACATAACTCGCTGAGAAGTGGTTGCCGACGTTTCTCATCTATGCTTCAGGTATTTTAACTAATCTTGTATTTTAAATTTCAATATATTGTTCTAAAAATAATTATATCAATGGGGCAAAATAATTAATTTAAAACCATCAATGCAGGCAAAGTCAGACCTGTTCCGTTAGAAATCCGATCAGAACTTTTAAAATTAATTCTAACATACAGTGTATAGTGCATTGTATACAAACTCTTCAAGTGGTACTTTTACCAGTGCCGAAACACCAGCAGAAAAAAATTGTATTTTAACAATTGCTAGTGGCTGATGCTACCGTTTACTATTACAAGTGATGAACATTGAAGATAAATATGTGACGGAAAAAACGTTCTTAA
>JAWWEN010004285.1:0-29935 GCA_035582955.1 Sycophila texana | reverse complement strand
AACCTTCTAGTAAAAATTACAAAGCGGTTGGTAATTTTTACAAAGCGGTTTGTAATTTTTACAAAGCGGTTTGTAATATTTACTCATTCTTTCTCTCCGTGTGGCATTGTCAGTTTAAAGCCCCCCCCCCCTTCGCTATTTTCTCGCCATTACATCCAATTAATCCACTGCGGATTTCTTCGGGGAAAGGAACGTTCGGAGATCGCTATATAAAGAATCCGTGGCAGTCAGCACTCTAAAAATACATTGGCCATCACCTTAAAACCATTTACCACTTTTCCCGTCTCCCTCGCCGTCTCCCATTACGATCCCCGCCGGAAGGCGACGCCGTTCGAAGTGGTCGAATTCTCCCGAAAGGGTCGCTTGCCCGCGCGTCCCTGTGATTCCGGGGATTCCGCAATGGCCGCCACCCACATACCTCGTGAGATTCCGCACAACGGGGTCTCGAATCCAGGCGCATTCGTCTAATCCGGTCCGGATCCGAGCGCCGCGCGTGTTATATACTCCCCCCGGGCGGGTGAAAGAAAGTGGCGTGCTGTTAATTTCAGCGCTTCGGGGAGCGAACGGACACCCGCGCGATCTTCGTCGGAGCTCTGCCGGAAATTCGACTTTGTGAATTATCACTCCGGGCTCCTTGGGCGCTGGATGTATTTGCATGCTCGTGAGAAAGGGAGACCCGCTCGATGATGCCGCGGTGCCAACGCCCTGCATAGACGAGAACTTTTATTCATTTCTTTTTTTTTTTATAATTATTTATTTATTTAGTCCTTTATTTTGTTATTTATTTATTTCTTTAATTCTATTGTTATTTGTTATTACGTTTTTAATATGATAAGGTATAAAGTAAAACTGATGATTTATCTACATAATTTATCTATACATAATGTACATAAGCAAGACCTTTTAATGCGAGTTTTTATTCAATGATTTTTAATTGCTTTATTGCTTGAAGGATAATATTTTTTGATAGCAGTATTCGAAAACAAATCGAAATTTGTTTTAAAGAAATATCCAAGTTGAATAAACTATTTAAGTAAATAAAAAAAGAATTTATTATGGCTGCAACGCCCTGTATAGACGAGAACTTTTATTCATTTTTTTGGACGTTTCTTTATAAATTATTTATTTTGTTATTTACTTATTTCTTTAATTATATTATTATTTATTAGTAGGTTTTTAATATGATAAGGTATAAAGTAAAACTGATGATTTATATATACATAATGTACACAAGCAAGATCTTTTAATGCGAGTTTTTATTCAATGATTTTTAATTGCTTTATTGCTTGAAGGATAATATTTTTTGATAGCAGTATTCGAAAACAAATCGAAATTCGTTTTAAAGAAATATCCAAGTTGAATAAACTATTTAAGTAAATAAAAAAAGAATTTATTATGGCTGCAAAACTTTGTTACTTTCTTCTTTATTGTTAGGCTAAAATAAATTTAATTGTTAATCCATAAGTCTATAGCTATAGCTTCAAGTGCTTGCCTCTGTATATATACCTGTGTACATCTTGTTTGAAAGTTTCGAAATAAAGAAGTTGAGAAGCTTTTTTTAACTTGCGAGCAAAGAACAGGATCGATGTATTATTTTTTAATCAACCTCAGAAACACTATACCAACCACCTCGCCTCGTATATATACTCAACTGCTATAAATATTTACACGTCGTTTTTTAAACGAAACTTCTCATCGTTAAACTACTTCACATATCTAGTCTGAGTTTAAATAAATTCATAGACTTTTAAATTTCTTTCATTATAAAGTTACGGATTATATTGTTTCCAGTAATTGCAGTCAGCAACTTTTTTCCAGCGATAAAATAGCATTACAGTTTCATGAAAATTATGTCAAGCTCGGACAATCACTAAAATGTGAACTACGTACTTTCTGATAATCTCGAGTATTCACATAAATCATCAATTACACAATACATTCTTACACTTGAATTCATAATAATAATCATAATATTTAATAACATTAATCATTTAAATTTTTCATTTTTTTTTTTTTTTTTTTTAATGTAAACAAAAACCTACTCGTGCATCAGAAAAATTAGTACTAGTATAATTATACTCAAAACAATTACTCCGGAGCCAATGTACTCTTATCCCCGCGACGCGAAATTAATCCGAGCCGCTGTCCTCATCGTCGTACAGCGCGGACCCCTCGGTATCGGTATCGAGGTTAAGTGCTCGGCGTATTTAGGCGTGGTCGTGTTTGCCCGAAATCGCGCTTTAGAGCGATGTGCAATTTGCAAGGACGAGCACTTTTCTCGGAAATGCCGATTAACCTCGTTCAACAAGTCGCTCCTTTGTACCGTCGCCCCTTTGCCGAACATTTTTTTTTTTTCGCCAGATGATACGATTCATATTCGAATCTGCTTTTCGCTCACTTTCAACCCAAATCGTTCTCAAGATTCGCTGAGGTAATTTCGTCATTGAATAGTTGGCTTATTTTTTGAATAATATACGAACAATCGGGCGACTTTCCTCCCTTACGAAAAAAATCTGCATAAATTATGCAAAAACTATAAATAAATTTCGTCAAATTCTGCAGAAAATCTGCATAACATTTTTCTGCATAAATTAAGTTATGCAGAAATTCTCCAGAGCCTTTGTTTTTCGTAAGGGCTAATTGGATTACCAAGTTGGGAGTTGCTGTCGGCATTCGAGGATGCATAAATTGTTGATCGAAGCGTGCTTCATTTTTCGTCGCTCTTTCCTGACAATACGAGTCAGCTTAGCGAAATGAAAGAGTCGCGCGGCTGTCTTCGCGACGAAGAAAAAGCGATTGCATAGCCAGTATCGCGTGGCAACCGCAGGAAAATCACTCAATCGTATAGCCTGTAGCGGCGGCGGGCCAAAAAACGCGAAAAGGAAAGACTCGATGGAAACACATTTACGAGCTCTTCTCTCAATTAGGTCGTGCACGTCTTTCGCGCGAGTAAGAACTGCGAGTTGCCTCTTTTCTGAAGATCGTTGCGGGGTGTGCACTTGCCTCGGTCGCCGCGGGCCACCGGATAATTGAGTGGTTTACATCTCCCGCTTGAAATGCCCCTAAAGAGTGCCGATAAAAACCGCACGATGCAGCGGAGTGCAGAGGTGTACACAGACACGAAGATACAGGCTGTGCTTTTTTTTCACATTGCTCCAGAAATGCAATCGTGCAAATATTTGATATTTCGTTCCCTTTATTTATCCGCTTCGTTTATTTCGGTTTTATGTATTTTTTTTTCATCAGTAGACATCTGCGTTAAATTTTCATTGTGAGCAGTGAGTAGTTTTTTTTATTTGCTCTGATTAACCTTCTTTGACCTTCTTTGAGGTCGAATCATTAACTATTAAGGAAGATAAAATCACTGTATTGGTAAGTAGAGTGTTAGAAATTCATGAGATTCTAATTAAACAGTATTTTGATGTAATCGAGAAGTGAATAATAGGAACTATTCAAGAACTATTTATTATTAATGACACGTTCAACACTTTTTAAAAAACTGTTAAAAAAATAATAAGATTATCACTGTTTACAGTAATTAGCGTTAGTACAAAAATTTCTATAATAATGTTTAACAGTCACATTGAAAATTGTTCCAGTTTCTAATAATATCTTAATAAATCGTTAAACTTATGAAACAACCTAAATTGATCCAACCTTTTCGCAAAAGCTGTTAATCGAGAATTGCATCAATTGATTATTTGCAGCTATATCTCATTTCGTAATTATACAATCATTACCTCCGTGAACATATTTGTGACATCCGAATATTTTACCTCCGATAATAATTTAAAAATAAACAGTGCATTTCTGAATTTCGACAAAAATGTCATTTTCATTATTTTCATGGCTAAACCCTCTAAAATGAATAAGTAAAATTTGACTAGTATAAGTGAATAGACACTTATTTCACGTTAAATATCTTCCACTTATTGCAGCAAGTGGAAGATTTTTCACGTGGAATAAGTGACTATTCAGTTATTTCAGTCAAACTTCACTTATTTATTTTTACAGAGAGTAGAGAAATATAGATTAATAATTTGACTTTACGTTAAAAACTCTTTACTATAGTTAAAAAGTTCAATAAACACGAATATAAAAAAGTTAATACTCATATTTAATTGTACGTAATTTTCGAAACAATAAAGAGATTTTAACGCAAATCCTCTCGACTTACAAAGAAACTCTAAATATCAACAAATTCCCTGATCTGTTGAATTAGATATAGAGCGGGAAATTTGAAAAATCAACTCTACCTTAAAGAGCATTTTCTAATAAACAAAACAACGAATAAAAAGTCACATGCTTGGGTTGGAGTGACTAATTGTAAGTAAATCGGTATATACAGCTGCATACAAAGTATGAAATTTCACGAAATTTCATCCAAGCCATTTCCAATTGAATAAATAAAAGCGACGAGGGGAGGGATAAGGACTTGAAATTCGGCATTAGTCCGAGGCGAAATGGAGTTCCATTTAAATCGAGTGCATCCGAGTGCCAGGCGATAAATCTCGATTCCGACGTTTCGCATAAGCGCGGCGAGCGCGTGTGACTCACCACCCGCTCCTGCAGCGCGTTTTACCCTTTTTTTGTGTAGCGTTCACGCGCAAAAGTCGCGATCGCTTATTTCGCTTCCAGCCGAGTTGTCGCGTATGAGTTCCGCTCGCGGCCCCTCGGCAGTCAATGGGATTTTTTACGCCGCGAGTGAATCCGTGAGTCTGACTCATCGCGATAATTACGACACATTAGTCACCCGCTGCTTCCTTTTTTTTCACACTCGATGAGAGAAAGAGAGGCGTCATGATGGAGCACACCAGCGGACCGGCAATTGGAAATTATTACCGGTGCATTTGATCAGCGACCGCCCGATTATTGGACTTCGCGCGAGTGACACGCGAGTAATAATTCTTCTCTCGTTTGTCATTGTTATGCCTTTCTCATCTTGTTCTTCTCCATCGGGGGTAATCGATTTTCGTTCAGTTCTTTTCAGATGAAAGGATGTTTTTTAATACATTTATTTATTATGATGCATTCTTAAAAATAGGATCAAATTGAATATTTAAGTACATTTATTGAATTTTGTTCGTTTCATGAACAATCCTTTAAAAAAAGCGAAAAATTATAGGATGAATTAATCAACGAAACATTTTTTTTCCATTTAATTTAAGCATAATTAAAATTGTGTAGGAGATTGATAAATCATCGATACATTAAGTGGCTGAATAAATAAGCACTTGAAATATTTATTCAGGAATTAATCAGGAAATAATCAATCGCACAATCGGTCATTTATCAGCGTTTGCAAATTTCCGAGAATTATATAATCAAAACAAGATTGGCCGTTCTTTCGCCGATTAAGCTGAACAATCCTCAAATCAAACGATGATAAAGCATGGAAAAATTGCGCTCATCGCTAAACCGCTCAAAGATCATCATTCATTTCAATACCAAGTGGTACCGACTGGAACTGTCGACAAAGTGCCTCGCTTAAAAATAAAAAATAAAAAAAAAATTAAGTTTATTAAACCGCGCGGCTCATTCTTCCCCCCATTCCATTTTCTTTTTCTCCGCCTCTTCGTCTCATTTTATTTTTCTCTTTCTCCTGCAGCTACGACGAGCGCATCGTCCTGGTCCTCTCCGACAATTACCGCGATTGTCGCGTTCGCGCGCCCCCCGCACTTTTTCGCGTCGCCCTGGCGCCGCTCCAAGTGTCGAGGGCAAAAAAGTCCGACGCCCAGAATTCGGACTGCGCACCGCTGACTCACTTCGACCTCGCCTCGGCGGTGGAGTCGCGCTTTTTCGCACGATCATCCTCCTCGCCAATTGTTGCCGTTCGCAGTGCGTCGTTGTTGTTGTTGCTGCCGAGAGTGCCAACGAGGAAGCGCGAACGATTTCGTCGCTGACGAGAGAGAGAAAGTGTCCGTCTGAGGCTATTTTTGCGGCGTCAAAGCGTCCGCGCTTTAATGCTGTGATCACTTTTAAATGCGTCGCCCTCGGGGATGTGAAAACAGTCGTGAAAAATACGGCAACTTGTTTACAAGAATTTACATAATGTACTCTATAAAGCGATGGATTATATTATTATTTATTGAATAATTTCAGCCTTAAAGGCCCAGAAATGGACTTGGTGTTACAAATCAAATTCACCAACCATTTTACATACATTTTTACACAATGCGCATTATACAAACTTCATTCTCTATGCATACTTTCACATACCATTCACATACTTTGCGTTACAATTATCCATAAATAGCATCATAGATTCATTTATTACAAAAATTTGAATATAAAATACAAAAGTACATAAGATACAAATTATCGCAGTTAAATATATCGCATTTTAATACAAAAATTTAAGTTTTATTGTAAAGTAATTAATATAATAATGTATAATGTCGACACTAAATTATGTATTAACTTGACTTTTATCGTTATATTTTATATATAGTTGTATTCCTTAGTGAACTGGACAATTAAAATTTTACGTACAATTTGTATATTTTAGTATTTTTTATTTATCAATTTTATTCTATTTTAAAAATTCGCTGGAGCCACCTTTAAACAAACCGTCATATTATGGCAATAAACAGCATATAATATACGCGTGATAAATACCACTGTAGTTTTATTAATTTTTCAGTTACCTCAGTTATTAGTTACTTTGCTTTTTTATGCTTCACCTACGCACCAATAATGCTGAATGAAAGTGGAAAAGTAAATTACGCAAAATTGTTTCCCTACTACGCCAAGTGTTTTAACATACTCGGCAGCCAAAGATTAGCACAGCTGATCATCCACTGTTTTATAAGCACTTATTACGGTGGTTTTATGTACATACTTGTGTTCTCCATTCACGCTGCTGCGTCGATGCACGTCTGTGCAATGTATGCAATTGTCGAGTACGTAATTTACGCATTATTTATGTTTTACTTTTACAGTGAATATAAACTTATTAAATAAATATTATATAAATTTATCGCTAATGCAGTTACCGGTTGAAAAATTTCCTGAAAATTAAAGTTTCGAAGAGAAACGAAAAGATGGATGAGAAAATCACGCGCCAACTGATCAACATTATAGAGCTTCACAAAGAGGCTGTATAGTTGAGTGAAAAAATTTAATTTTACTTAAAAATTAATGTAAACTTTTTAATTAATTTAAGGAATTCATTCGTTTTCAGTGGAGTCAAGATGTACATTAAATTATTTAGTAGAACTTTATTCATCGTAGAAGTGAGCCTGTTGATATGTTTAACGTTACTATTATTCGAAGTAAGTGATTCACGATTACTGTAAAAGATAATAGCAGAAGAATCTCACTTATCGTATCTATTTATTTACTTGTTCTCAGGTCAAGTTCAATATTAATAATTTTCCGTTATTAATGAGAGCTTTTTTTTTAAACATAATATTGATAACTTTCGTATTTTACATAAACTTTATTGGTGAACAAATAATACAGGTCTCTAGTAATATTCAAGTGTCCATGTAAGTTTAGCAATTTTTTTTTTTCGTTAATGAAAATGTAAAACCTAAAATAATGATTAATATATAGAGCACTTTGCACAGATATTCTACACAGTGGTACGCGATGCCAATTAAGGCCAGAAAGATGTTACTAACTTTTTTGTGCAGAACTTCAGTGTGTGACTGTTTAAAAGCTGGAATTATGTCAATGTCTCTGCAGAATTTTGCATCGGTAACGTATTTTTACCACTGTCCTCTCTACAATGTACAATGTAAAATGCAATTTTAATTTATTCGTCGTAATTGTTATTTAAAGATTCTAAAAGCATCATGGTCGCTGGCTACAGTACTGTTTTCCACACATTCGAGTAGGACCCAGTTACTTTAATTTTTTTTTATAACAATTTTGTATTACTGTTAAAAAAAGAAATAAAAATAAAATTGCCTTTGTATCTTCGGTATGATTCGTGTATATTAATTATACGAATTAATTACATATGTAGTTATTCTATGTAGTTAATAGTGTAAATATAATGTGACTTTTCGTAAATGTGTCTGTATACATTTTTACACATCTAATTATTTTTGTGACTGTTTGCTCTCGTATCATCATTTACGGGAAATTGAAGTAAACTATTTATTTACAAAACATTTACAAAATTATATTGACACATAATAAATGCAATAAACGCGGAACAGTAATTAGAAAGAAAACAGGAAATTCAGTTCAAAATTCAGTTTACCCGGCGATATCGATAAACAACATGAACATTTTCACTGAACCATATTAGCAACTACATTACTAGCATACTACATTATTACATATGCATTATTTATAGCTTAACACTTTCACTGCTACATGGGTCATATATGGGTCATGATTTTTGACTCTTATGGCGGTATGAAATAAATGTGTTTCATGAAAAAATACGCGTTTTTGTCCAAGACAAAAATTGACCAAAAAAAAAAATCGAATTTTCTGTTTTCGCAGCAGTGAAAGTGTTAATTATAGTTAGAAATAATAAATTATTAATTTCTTCTGTGAGGATATTTCAGCACATTAATTTGTAAATAAATTTTCTGATCAACAGCTGAAAATGTTATACGACAAAATCAATGAAGATTTGCAATTTATAACCGACAGATTGAAAATTATTTTTCCAGCTCGAATTACATTATTATTATTATAGAAAATTCAGATGTAATTAAAATCTACAATACAATTTTTTTTCGAAAACTATTAATTTAATATTATATTTTCCATTAACATCGCAGTACTGAGCAGTGGCAGCTACTTGTTGTTTCTTATTATCTCGCACGTAGCATACACGGAAGTGAGATAAAAAATTATTCAAAAATCTCGTAATGGAATTTGATTTTATCCCAATTGAACATCCGCACGTACCTCTCTATACACTTCCGCACGCACAAAACGATTTCTAACATTTAGGTCCAAAATACTCAAAATAAACAAATAAATAAATTCGCGAGCGAAATCATCATTATCCTGCTCCTGCATCCATTTGATTGGCCAAAAACCGGTATACACACATTCCAAATCCCATGCGCTCGCTTATCGCGCCGTCGCCTCGATAAGGCGGCGCAGCCTCCGCGTTGCGGCCGTGACACCGACCGCGCCGTCGAATCAAGTTCAAGATCCCGGCGCCGGGGAACTGGGCCAAGGTCTTGGCCGCGGCCGCACGCGCGAATATTCGCGGCCGTCCCACCATCAGTTATAGCGCGCCGATCATCGATTCCGCGCGCACGCGCTCTCGATCGAGCTGCCGGCGAGCCTGCCCTCGTGAATAGTAACGCCGCCTCGATGCCTCCTCTTTAGCGGTTCGCTGCCAGGTTAGAGCGCAGGAATCTTTGCGAATGCTTCCATTGGATATTTTTGGCGCGGCATTTTTATTTTTTTTATTTTTTTATTAAGGTTGTGTAGACTTGATTATGCTGACTCTTGTTGAGTACTCTCTAAATTCCATCCAGTGAAAATCCACTAATTTACAGTGAATATCCACTGTTTCATGAAGTTATAAGTGCGCAATTGGAAATTTTAGTGAATATTCACTGAACGATTTAGTGAAAATGGATTCACAAAATTAGTGAATTTCAACTGAAAAATCAGCCAATTTTAAATGAAATTTCAGTGATATATTAATTCACTTTAAAATCAGTGGAAAATTCGCTAATTCGTAAGGGGAAAATTTTTCACTGCGAAAGTCACTGAAAAATTCACTGGATTAAATTTAGGGAGTAGAGTACCCTTAATAATTTTTTTTTAATGCTTGATTGTGGATGATTCTTTAGCATACTATAGTGGTCGATTGTCTTCTGTAATAAATATTTAGGTATTTCTTATAATTTTACGTGTATAGTCATCATCTGCTACTTGATGACGAGTTGAATAATTATATGAATAATTTATTTTAATTGTTTAAATGATCGCATTAATTCATTCGAATAATTATGTAATTTACTGTAGATATGTAAAATGTAGAAATATTAAATTACTTTATTGATTTTCAGTTTAAACTATATAGAGTTTTGAGTATTAATTATTAACTCGGATTGTTACTAAAGCTTAAAAAAACAAATAATTATTATCGCTATAAATTATAAAAACTATTTCGTATTATTCAACATTTTTTACTGTTAATTGTCTACATCTTAGAAAATGTAATTATATTCTTTAAATGCAAATAGTTCGTTTATGAATCAATCTGAAAAACAAATATTTTAATGGTTTTCATTGTCATTAAAAAAACAGGGCCAATAAAATTAAGACTTTACTCCAAAAGTCTATAAATATACTCAATTAAACCGGGGAATACCGTTACGGAAATGATGCTCCCGCAGCAAGTGTCGTTAATAGAATGGCTTTTACGATTTTATTAATAAATATTTATGTCCCGGAGAACCCAACGAGTAGTTTTTCCGGGAAAAATAACCCGCAGTGTATAGAGTCAATTATGCAGGAGACTCGGGTGCACGTTGCCTGGCCTCCTAATGGAACCTGGCAATCTAATTAAATTCTAACGATTTTAACTCTTGTCTTGTTTGCCTTTTAAGTCCATGATATTTGCTTAGCATAATACTGGTTGTGGATGATTTCTCAGCATACAAGTGGTCGATTGTCTTCTGTAATAAATATTTATTTATTTTATTTTTTATGTTTAAATATTAAGTTTTTATGTTTAAACGCCATTCGATTTTTAATAATGTAGCTTTTTAATCAGTCGTATGTATATAGCAATTAAAATCAAACAAACAAATATAATAATTTATTTTAATAATTTAAGCGAATGTATTTTACTTTACTACATGATTTATTACTTTACTACAATTTATTATAATTTACTACATAAAATTCGATTATTTTCCAAATCACAAGAAAAATCGATCGTCTCACACTGAGAAAATGCATTTTCAATATTTCATATTCATTCTCATTTAGCGTTAAAACTGAATAATCTCAATAGAATATGTCTCAATAGAAACCTGACTAATCTTCAATAACACATACTCATTTAATCCGATAAAAACACTTTAATAGTATCTAAAAAAAGTTATAGCAAAAAATTATGCTATACAACCACTGTAATTTGAATATTTTGCAAGACTCGATGAAATTTTTCCTTAGATCTCCAATTCTTCGATCGTCAAACGTCGAACTCGTTCTTCGCAGCACGTAGCAGCAATTGAAGTTTTACGAGGCAACGTGCGAGTTACCTCGTCTGACTGTTTCACTCGTGCTTCCGCAAAAGGACGGCTCTGCTCTCGTCACGAGTCGTTGGGACATCTTTTTTTTTTTCTTTTTATCTGCCACCGGCAATCTACTCTTATTGTAGCGATGCTACTTTTAGATCGGAAGATTGTACCTGTTGGCGATTTGTCATTGAGTACTTCAATCTTCCAGCTACTGTTCGTTGTTTATTTTCGCAAATGGAAATGGACACCCGTACGTGAATCGCATTAATTAGTTACTCTTGATCGAATCGTGCACATTTTATTTTTGTTGTAAATGCAGATTGTACAGGGAAAATCGGTAATAGATCGGTACATTTTATATTCTTGAGCTACAGATTGTCCTGGGAAAATCGATCAGTTACTATAAATCTTACTATAAAATTTTTAAATACTATGTTTTTCTTTAAGTTAATTTAATCAAATTAATTTTCATTGATTGCTTTATGAATTCGATTTTATCGGTTAAATTAAAACTATTTTGCATTAGTGGACTCCGTGACTGACTTATCTACAGATTATATATGAACACTGTGAAAAAAATTTAGATGGATTAATGATTCATGCTGTTAAATACTTTCAATAGAAGAAGGCTGTTAATTCAACAATTCCACTGTTAATTTAATATAACATCACTTAATTTAACAGCGTTGAGCTTATTTTGACAGAATCTTTTGTTATCTTAACGATGCCTCCGTTTAATCAAAATTATCGTTGTTAAAATAAAAACTTTTTCGTTTGGAAATATTTAACAGTGCGAATCGTTGATCCAAATAAATAATTTTTTTCTCGTAGTTACTGGTTTACACCAAGGTCCTTTTGGCGGTCCTTCATCCTCATTTCAAGGAAATTTTTTCTCTGAGATGGCACTTCTTGAAACTCTAAGTACTCAAAGTACTCTCCTATCCATTTAACAGTATAAAAGCAAATGAATAAAACACATCGGATAAGATTTCGCGTATTTCATCTGATATCCTCATTGTTCTTGACAGTGATTATAGGGTCGTACATCCTATTCTAAAAAAAATAAAAAGAAGTAATCGCACTTAACCAAATTCATCGTCATCCTCCAAGTGCGAGGTACCCACGCAAGCGCGAAAGTCACCTTTATATAGCCAAGTCCTTTCAGCAGCGCGTGAAAAAAAAAATCCCCAAAGACCGAGGCTCAAAAGCCGATTTGCCGCAAAAACATCCGGCGTGAATGGAGTGCGAATGGCTTTAATAAAATAGCACCCGGCGATATGAATCGGTGATACGCCGCTACGATAAGTTCGTACCTTTTCTCTCTCCTTCTCTCCTGGCAAGTGCGCCGAAAATAAAAGCTCGAGGAGCGGCGTTTAATAAGCTCGCGGGAGACGAGCTTCTCCCCGCGGGGCGACGCGCTGAATATTATCCAACCAACGCGTCGATGTGTCGCGATTAATCAGCGGCTATACGAGGGTGATAACGCGTCGATAGACGCGTAATAACCTATACAGTTGAGATCAAAAGTTATAATTCGATTATTGCGCGACACGAGTGTGTTTTTGAGTATCTACGTACTGCTGTTGTCTGGTTATAGTCATGTATTACAGTGTATCATTGGTATATATATTTTAATATTTTTTATTTTATTACGATACTGTTGTTCACTAAATCATTGCAAAAGCTCAGATATAAATATGACGATAAATGATAATAATAACCATCCGAGGAAACTTTTGATCAACACTGTATAGCGAAAGATTTAGAAACAGAGCAAAGTTAGCCAACGAGTTACGCTTATACCTATATATCCGATAATTGAGTGCACTCGAGGCGGGGCTTATATACCCTTACCTCGGCGGGTGCATTTCGCTCGGGGACTCGCCGAGCCGGGGACGAGGATTTTTCCACGTCGCAAACTAGTTTTTCCCGTCGAGCTATTTATTTGGACGTGTGAACGTGTTTAATTGGGATGATATCCTCGATTTTTCAGTCCTCGGATAATTCCCCCCGGGCGTCGCTCATCCATGTGATCAATTGATTTCAGACCTCGACTTCGTGTAAATATATTCATTGCGCCATACACGTTCCCGATTAACGTCGATCGATTTTTTTCGCATTAACGTTAATTATCATTGCCAGCGGCGAGATTAGCGCTCATAAATATCAATGATAATTATTGGCTACATTAAATTTACGAGGATGAAGTTATTTAACCCCTTTGGTGCATCAAAATTAAAATCGTTACATTGATTACCAAATATTTCGAGGATACTATGTGAATAGATGATTTTTAAGACATAATTTTACGTTGTTGTGTAATAATAAATTTTTTAGAATAAATTGAATGTACTGAAGGATGTGCAATTAACTGGAGTAAAACTGCATAAGCACCGTAATTTTCTTCGGTAAGGTGCTGCTACATACTGCCTCTAAAATCACAAAATATTATCGCCCCGGGGGTGTGTAAAAAAAGGGACATCGACGAGAGTGAAAGAAAAATGACAAATACCTCGCTGGAAATTGAATATACGTTTCTCCGCGCGAAGAATGTGAAAATTTATGCAGCCATAGCGTTCGAGAGAAAACAGGTCAATTTATCAGCACGTGTGGACATTTCTTCAATTATCACATCGTCACTCAAAATAGCCTAATCGAATTCTATTTATCCTGGTATAAACCCAAAGCGCAACGATTAATTTCGCGCTGTCAAAATAGCCGGTCTACCCTTTCGCGAACTGAAAAAACAAACGAAAATTTCCTACCAAGAAAATTTTGCATGTAGTACAAGTTCATAGAAATAAAAATCTCATTATGCCACAGAATCATCCGTCCAATCAATTAATCTCATCCACAATTAATTTAGAGAAATGGATAAACAAAAAAAAAATTTGTTTTTAAAATTCTGAAACTTGACGACATTTTTCTACCCACCGATCCTGAATTTCTATTTAAACCCAAGAAAATTTTCCATGTATGTACAAGACCATAAAGATAAAAATCTCATTATGTCACAGCATCCTCCATCCAATCAATTAATTTCATCCACAATTAATTTCAAACGCTCCCTTCTTTCAATGGGTACATATACAATCTACTCCTCATTAATATCCCCAGGACCTATACCAAGGCGCCAGTGTAATAAACTCGTTCGTTATTAATCAATCCCCGCATCTTGCACGTATGTGCCGCTGCACAGGGAGTACAGGATCGAGGCTCGATTCAATGGCCGATTTTTTTTTAAGGAACGCGCCTATAGTGATCGATCGATGCTCGCCCTTTTTCCGCCGTCTAGTGCCACCGATAAATCCCTCTGGCAGCCTGTAATCTCGGCCTCGACTTTTCCCGCAGAAGCGCGACGCCAATTCGAGTCGTTAAAGACCTTATAAGAGGCGAGGCGGCCGCAGGGAAGAAAAACACAAGGGAAGAAGTGGCTGCAGCATTCCTGCGGTGCCGACGCGCCGTCGGCCGACCGGATCGCCCAGACCCGGATCGGCAAAGTTTGACTAGCACGATCCCCAGCCCCTACACTGTAAAAAATTTTGTGTAAAATCGGACATTTGTTGCGAGTATGTGTAAATTTCTTTTTTTGTAAAATTTTAGTGTAGAATATTTTGTGTAAATTTTTGTGTAAAAAATGTTTTACACAAATTTTTGTGTAATTTCCAAAGTGGAATTCGATGAACGGATAAGATAAAACAAAAATTTTTTTGTGTAATTTCGGTACTGTCAAAAATTTACACAAAATTTACACAAACATTGGAGGAAGAATTTACACAAAACTTTTGTGTAAAATTTTAGTGTAAAATCGGACCCTACATTTTTACAGTGATATACTCTCTAAAGTTGAATTAGTGAAAAACCACTGATTCATGCACTAATTTGAATAGTGCAAAGTGTTCCACTGTGAATTAGTGAAATCTACACTGAGAGAAATCGTAAAAATTACGGTGATTTTCCCGTAAAAATTGCGTGAAAAAAGGTAATCGTTGGACGGTTGTCAATACTGGAAACTTTTACGGGAAAATTACTGTAATTTTTACCTGAATCTTGAACGGTTGGTCGAGCTTTGCAAATTTTGCGAGAAAAAGCTCTGTAATTAATTTGTACGCGATAATCCTCGGAATTTTTACGGGGTTATTCTTATAAACTTTACAAAAGTTGTGCAACCGTCCAAGATTTCGGTAATAATTATACGGTGATTTTCCCGTAAAAATGTACAGTATTGCCAACCGTCCCACGATTACTTATCGTTCAAGTTTTATTGAATCGATAATGAAAATTACATATTTTGATTAGTGTATTTAGCATTAGTGTATTAGTGTGATATTAATTGTATTAATATGTATTTGTATTATATTAATTGTAATTGTAATTGTATTAATTGATAGTATGTATTAATTTAAATTAATTTAAATAGTGTGTATTAGACATTAATTTCTTATATATACCGATCGAGAACAAATTCTCGAAAAAAATTACGGTGAAGCTCACTATAGAAATGACTTGAAAAAAATGTTATCGCGGGACGGTTTTCATGCACGAGAAATATTTACTGAAAAATCCTTGGCAATTTTACCGGAATCTCAGACTTTTAACGAAGCTTTTTGTAATTGATTCTAGAAAAACTCCTTAATTTTTACGAAAATCTCCAAAATCAAACCTTATACAATAAAAGCCACTTATACACACTCACTTTTATTAAGGTCCTTTTACTTATCGGTCAGATATAAGGAGCGAACTGCTCCTTTTTTATACCCTGCCTATCTGATAAGCATCGAGTCGCAGGGTCGTCCTACGACGGGGAGGGGAACTTCGCGTTTGTCGAGAGAAACGAGGAAATGCGAGAGGCCCTTTATCCGCATGGTTGAGTCACGGATTCGCTGCGGTTGGCAGCTCACAACGCCGTCTATGATTTATCCTTGTCCCCTCATTTGTGCTTGCGCGCCGCTCCGTCGGGAGAAAATCCGAATTGTTACAGAGATTAGAATTCCCGGCTGTGATTCCTTCTTTTTACATTCTACAGTGTCTTTGTAATTCATATTCTGAGATAACGTGTTTCTCTTGATAAAAGTGGATTCATTGTGTTGCGTTTGTTGTGTTTATTACGTTTATTGCGAGTCATTTTTTTTTTTTTTTGTCATTTAAATTTATAAAGTTTTATCAAGAAGTATTATAAACTAATTGTATGATATAAATAGGGCATTTATTAATACTAATACTAACATTAATAATACTTCGTAATACAAATAATTATTTGTGATATTAATTATTTATTTTCCGTAGTTTAAAAAAAAAAAAAACAAAATTTCTGATCAAGTAACTCTGAACAATAATTAAATCAATGTAATCTGCACATATCATTTTAATTTTTATAAATAAAATTTTCTCAAAAAGTATCACAATAAATTATAACTTGCCTCTTGATTCCAGCAAGAAAGTTGACTTTATTTTTTCTCAATGCGAGCCGATAAAAAGAACTGCAAAGCTCATCGCGAAATTAATAAGGTGTATTCCTCGAATAAAAGCAGTCAGCTCGATAAGGAGGCTTCATTCTCGTAGGATGACTTTCCATTGTTCCGCGTATCACAATAAATATCTAAAGTGTCGCGTCCAACGGTACCGTGGCATAAGCTCACAAATACATGTATATATACTTACAAAAGTATTACAAGTGCGAAGAAGGTGCAGGTGCAAGGAGGAGTCCGGGTGGTCGACCCGCGATCGCCGATTAAATTCAATCGTTCCGGCCATTCCGAGAGCCGAGGCTCCATCACCGAAACCGTTCGGCCTTATTGTTTGACTTTTGAAGAAGTGCACGGGCCTCGCGTCAGAATACCTTCGCGGAAGATGACGCTAAATGTTATTTCTCGAGTGCATCTGGAATTTCACTTCTTTCTTCCGGCGTTTAATTTCTTTGCGTCTTGGTGCGTCCGCTGATTGATTTCCAAATGTTGATTTACTCGGCGTACAGTTAAAGTGTTGGGGATTGAAGGTTTTGAGAAAAGAAAAGGAGAGCAGTGGAAAATATTATTAATTATTTATTTATTTATTTATTTTTTAATAATTGATTCATGAAAATTAATTGTATTTGTTTGCATATAATAACATTTAATAAAACTCAAGTAGATTATTCAGGCTGTTTATACTTTGTACGTACTTCTAGGAGTTATATAGACAGCCTCTTTTTATTTCTTTTAAAGAAAAATTTTAAAAGTCAGATATGATAATGCACAAAAGAATAGGGATTCACATTTTTTCTAAACAGCAACATTATACGCGTAAAGGTGCCTATATATAAAAAAACTGAATGCTTCATTATAAATGAAGAGGGGAATACAAAAAATTGATTTCAAAACATAACTTAGTGTTCATTCGCGATATTTAAATTTACTACTAGATTCACGATATTTAAAAATTATCATGAGTAATTGAAATAAATAATATTTTGATTACTTCATGTCAAAAATTATAATTTATGTCTGTCATGATTTTCATTTAATATCATACAACAAGAACGATTACATCCAATTTTAATTTGATCGAAAATAAACAAAAAAAAAAAAAAAAAAAACACCCTCGAACTATCGTTAAAGTTAGCCTCACGTCGACGTCGACGTGATTTGCATACCGAGCTCTTGCTATCGGAACCGCAATTCATGTATATTGAATTTTCGTATCGTTCGATTTTTACACAGCCACCAGCTGTCCTCATATATAGACGCTTTTCCACGACTCACGCACAGATTTAATTAAGCTGCAAAAAAAAAAAAAAAAAAAAACATTGATCGAAATCGTCATTAAGAACACTCGGTATTTGTCATAAGATACAAGTGCCTAACCGTTGACGTGATTTTCCAACGTACATATTTACAATGCCCGTCGTTTTATAAATAATAATTGAATAACCAAGCAATATTTCTTAGCATTTTTACAGTTTTCCACTCGATCTTGACCCCCTAACGATTCTTAAGCGCTCGTAAATGCTGTGCACCTTATCTCCTCCACCCATCGACAAATACTATATCAATCGAACAATATATAATAATAGACCACGAAGCTATATAGCACACACATATACACAACAATAGTTCAATAACAAGCTGGGGGGAAAAAAAAGTTACATCCAGTTTTATTGTTCCGCCGAGCGGTGGCTGCCTCATCTCCAGCCAATCATCCCTCAATTATAAAATATAAAACCTCGATGAATCACGAAAGCTCGGGGAAGGAGATGCGCGCAAACATTATAATATAATTCGCTCCGAGGCGTGCACGCGTGCATCTCCTTAACGACGCTTAAACTAGGAGCTCGTAAAGCGATCGTATACGTACTCGAAAATTAAATCAATGGCTGTCAATCATAAATCACCGCGTCGTGCAGCACTTCTATAATTACATGATGAGCGCTATATGCTTCATCTTGTTACCGGCCGGGTATTCTGCAACATACCTTGTCGCGATAAAGCGATACGCCACTTAATTTTCTGCCCTTAATTATTAAGTGAGGACTATACGCATTTTCCATAAAGTTTATCAGTCTGCGGTGCATCGAACTGAGCTTTTAGCTTGAGGCCCGAAATCTTAGCGGGATGAGCGGAGTTGAAGCTACTTGGATCTTCGGGGAATAGATTAAATTTATAGGTAGATTTTTGGAAAAGGGAATACGCCACTCTTTTATTGCGGAATAAGAAGAACGCGAATAAGACATTTTTCTAGTAAAACAGCACTAACCGTTGCTAAATTTTATAATGCTGTAGAGGACCAACTGTGATGTAATATAGTTGATTTTACCAAATTAAATCTAGAATCAATTACTTTAAAAAATGCTATATCTTTTACTAAATTTTTTTCGGTCACTAATTAAAATATTGTTTAAGATAATATTACATTATAGTATATTTTACTATATTTTATGGGCTAAATGAAATAGTTGACTTTACAATACTTGTCTACTATATTATGCTTTATTGTATTATATTTCATCAAAAAATTTAGATTCCGTTATTAAACTCCATTTACTATACAAGCTAGTATGATTTAATTTAAAATATACGGTTTTTCTCGGTGTAATAATTCGACAAACTCTTTTGTTTATAGCTCTTTATAATTAAATTTTTTTGTTTTAAAGTTAAGTCCTTTTGCCGGGAATATTACATTTACCTCTGGTTCTTTAAATGGTCATACCTGTTATGTTGTAGGTATTCAATTTTTTGTAATTTATTTCGGTCGATTTTAATAACGTCAAATGATAAGAATTATAATTATCACAATAAAAAATAAATAAATAAAAATGGATGGATTAATGTACCGTTTTATCGGGAAGACACAGTTTAGCTATTATTTAAAGAATCGATTTTGTATATGGCAACCTTTTAATCGTTCAAGGAAGTAGCTATTCATCATTTCTCTAATTGATGGGAACCAAATTTCTATTTTTAATAGAAATGGCACATTACGACTAATAGATAGTACAGTGATAAAGTGTTCTAATGTTTATGCTTCACTTTTACACCAGCATTAAAATATCTTCTTCTCATTTTTATATACTGTTTTATTAGAATATTATTAAAGATCATTATAGACTTCAATGTAATTATAGCTATCACAATCAATATTTAAAGGAAGAAACTCAATATTTTTTTATTGACACAAATGATCAGCTTTAATGTCATATAAAAATTTATTCTTATTGAATAAATAGCTTTTTATTGGCCTTATTGATTATGTATTTTGAAAGATTAAGTAATAACTATGGAACGTAAGGTGGATAATATAAACTTTATGGATAAAGTAGTTATAAAATTTGTATGAATAAAAAAAAATAAGTAATAAAAATTATGCAACTAGTATTTTTCATCAGAATCTCACTACACTCAATAGTCGGATGAAACAATCTTTTTATCACTGATAAAGTGACTATAAACGTCATATTTCAGTACATTCAACGACGAAGAAAAAAAAAGGAATAATTTTCAATAAACAAAAATTAAATTATATACTAATGATGCTGTCATCATTGACAATTCCCACCAACAAGGGTAGGTATACTTTCAATTTTTCCGCGAAATTTCGATTTCCACGTCCGCCCCGAGTAAAAAGTTAGTAGCATATATAACGACGCGCGGGAGATTTAAAATCGAGTCATGACAATCGCGAAGGTGGGTTTGTCCGCGACCCACAACCGCGAGGCGGAGAGAAAAAAAAAGAGGAAGAATCTTGGCAGGTCGCGGTGCGTAACGGATCGATATAATCGCACGCGATGAATTTCCCGTCCCGCGGGCGGCGCTCCCTTTCCCCCGATTCGCGTAAACACGCGCGGCTCGCATGTCAAAACCGCATCGTCCGCTGCATTCTGATAAGTCCTCCGCTCATTCTTATCGGCCAAGACTCGGATCCATCCTGCACTGCCGTAACTATATTCGTTTTTCGACCTTTTTTGGTCTGGTTCGGACATTCAAGAGTATCAGTGAGGAGAAATTTGTAAAAACAAAAATTGTTATAGTGAGTAGTTCATTTTAATATATTAAAATTAAATTTTAGTGTAATTAGTATATTAAATTCTACTGTATTTATATAAATATATATTTATTTTTACTGTATTTATAGTAAAATTTAGTAGTATAACTAAACCATTTTTTTTTTTTTATTTTTCGAGTTTGTCCTTACTTTAGTAAAGACTATAATGATTATTAGAGTTACATTTTTCTGTGTATAAATAAAAATAATAAATACTTATAAATAAATCAGTATATGCGTGTTTACCGAAAAAAGAAATAATTTCAATTATATTTTTAACTAAGTAAAGTAAATTAAACAGCTATTCGTAAAGTGTTGCTAAAGTTTCAAGTTTGCATCGAGGGGAAAAATCGTTTTATGCGTATGCCAGGTCCGCAAAACTATAAAAATTGTTCATGTTTAATTGATGGATGTTAAGTGAAAAGGATGCTTTGCGACTGATAACTTTACTTAAAAAATAAATTTTCAAGTGGGTAGTTTATAATCTTTTTTTTTTTTTTTAAACCATTATAGGCTGTTTTAATTTAAATAATTAATTTCAAGAAAATTATATTTACTATTTATATGAATTATATATTTATGTAGTAGTATAGTACATCTTTATAGTAAAAAAGTAGTAATAACGGTTAAACACATGCGACAACGATTTTTGCCTCCTTTCTAAAAAATTCAAGCAAATTCTTTTACGAAACACGAGAGATAAAAGGCTTTTTCTTGATGACTCAAATTGAAAGTGGATGAGTCGATAATTTTTGAAGACGCACTTAAAGACTTTCGAAAGTCACTGGTCAACAACCGATAATAGCAACTATTAGAAATTAATTTTCCCTGATCGAGTCTAATGCCTATCGAATTTATTCGACTTTTTGGTTGAATAAACGTGACCAATTTTGAGAGAAAAATTCCGCAAGGAAATCACAATTTGTAAAGATGTCACCTTCCGTACACCTCGAATACTTAAAATTCAATAAACAAGTTGATGACGTAATAGAGATTTTTCAATAATTATATTAGACATTCGACTGTGAAAAAGGGAACAGCACTCGCACACAAACGTATTTTCAAGTATATATATATACGCCATTTGTTAAATTCAGTTACACAATTCATCACTATGATGATACTTCTACTATGATCAATCTCACGAAAAATTCGATTAATTCACTCAGTCAGTCCCATAACACGATATAAAGTACAAAAAGCACTTAACGTGTCGTCCTCTGTTAGCTGAAATCCAACTTTTTCTTTGTTATTCATCGCCAGTAATTATAAGAATGAGCCTCGTGTACATTCAATTTCTTTCGACGGTTAGGCTACGTGATTCCAATATCCTTATGGCGGAGAAAAAAAAATGCGGCAATTAGATATTTAGGAGGAGCCAAGAAGTCGAGGCGGTCTTAGCCCGAGGCGTTCCGCAAACGTCTGCTACTACTGATTTACCTCGCGATAAAGCGAATCGACGACACGAATACACTATTATCCAGGTTAATCTCTTGCTCGGCCAATTCCTCTTCTTTTCAGGTTAGCGCCGATTCTGTCTGATGTTGTCGTACGCGCGAGGGCAGTGAACTGTCGCTGTTCTTTTTCTTATAGTGATCAGATATAGCGTTGTTTGAATTATAGTTTAAGTATCATGGGAGTCTGCGTGTCTACTAATGATATAATTTGTTGTACACGCTAAAATGGCTAGAGTGAAATTTCACTCTTTTTTAGAGTCATTCTAGAGTTAATTCATGCATAGAGTTAAATTTAAAAAAAATAATCACTTTACACGAGTAAAATGTATCATGATGGGAGTCTGCGTGTCTACTAATCATATAATTTATTATACACGCTAAAATGCCTAGAGTGAAATTTCATTCTTTTTTAGAGTCATTCTAGAGTTAATTCATGCATAGAATTAAATTTAAGAAAAAAAATAATCACTTTACACGAGTAAAATGACTTAATTTCACTCTGATAGATTGATTTTTTTTAGTTTATGGTCTACCTTTTCACTCTACATTTGAATGAAAAAATTACCCTACTTCACTCTAATCGAGGGCGTTTAACTTCAATCTAATCTTCGAGTGAAAATTTGACTCCAATAATGGAGTCAAATTTAACTCCATTTCACTCTAACCGATTTAGCGTGTACGGTACTTTTCCTTTATTATTTTTTTTTTAATCGGACATAATATTTAATATTAATCGCATGATAACTTTAATGTTAATAAATAAAAGAATCTCAATAAGTAAAATATAATTTAAGCGCCACTATGAGGATGACGAAATAGTAGACGAAATTTTCGAGTAATTATATATACTTTCATGACTACTGAGTCATGATGACTGCATCAGCATGCAAATGAACAGTAAACAAAATGGTCAGAAAAAATTCTATAAGGCATTCGGGAATATATGTAGATACATAATGAACAAGTATTACTTATATACAGAAAAGTTAAATAAAAGACTTATCTGACCTCTAAATGCATGCTTTTTTAAAACGTATTTATTATAATGAGGAGCGAAATATTATACGTAACAATTTTAAGGAAAAATATTAATTACCGTCAATTATCTGAAATAAATTAAAGTCACTCGTATCGTAAATACTTATTTAAGCAACAAAAATCTATTAAAAGTTAAAGAACCTATACAAGGGTTTAACAAAAAAATCTTTATAACTAAAATTTGAAAATTTTAAAAATTACCTGAATCATCAACACTATTTAAAAGTTAATATATCGATAACAAAGGTAATAACACCTTGGAAAACTGATTAACTGGCCATTTAAAAAATGACTGTCATCGACATACAAAACACCTTACGGAGAAACCAGTTAATCATCAAAAGTATCGGAATCAATTCTTAATCGTCAAAAATGATCGACGCATTTGTCATAAAATTTCCTCCTACATATCTTACATCGTTAAACAAAGAATTCGTAGTTAAAAAAAAGAAAAAAGAAAAAAGAAAAATCAATATCACATTTCTACATAGAATCTGTAGATTTCTAAAAGGCAAGAAATACTGGCACTTAGCTGAAAGAAATCCAATTAGCGATGTTTCCTAGTGCGCCGATGACAGTTCAATAAAGAGCATCGAAGCAATCGAGGGACGTCGTCGTGCGCTCATAGGCCCGACCGCGAGGAGCGCAGCGTATACGTTGCAACTTGCAGGTGCGCGCGGGGCGCCCTCGAGCGCGTAATTGGCTCCCCAGAGGGAGATAGGGAAAGCCGCAGGCTACACGTGTTTTCATTGTCGCACGCGCGAGAGACGCGCGTCTCGTTACGCTGCCTCGCCAAGAGGCCTGAGGTATGTATATCCCATCGCTACGAACTTAACTATATTTTTTTTTTTATTTCAGTGACAAAAATTTGTACTGACACTTTTGTTTTGGGACTTTTTTTTTATAAATGAGAATTTTATTAAATTATGCATAAAAGAATTGTAGATTTTTAAATAAAAAATTCCGTAAGAATAGTAGGTACTCTTAGTAGCTTCAAATAAATATTTCTTCAAAGAGTAGCATCTAAATAATTTTGTTTTTGCAATTATTAAAGTTTCTAGTAGTTTATAAAAAAATGTTTAGTTAATTCTAAAAGTTATTTTGCACTCTTTAAAGAAATATTTAGTTGAGATTATATAAAAATGTATAAAATTGTGATTTGTATTTTTGCTATAATTAATGAACGTATGCACTATATTTTATTGCTAATCAATTTCTACATTATTAATAAAGTTAAAACAATTTGTTAGCTTACTTTTGTAAGCATTATTATTTATAACAAAACTCAAGAAAAATTAAAAGTTTAAATAATTACTACGAATATAAAAGTACGTATTATTTTGTAATATTAATAATTATTAATAATTAATAAAATTTACTTTAACATTGATTAATAAATTTCATTGAATCGGTGTATCGCAAAAAAATGTCGTAAGAGCCGCTAATGCGACAGTGCCTTACGAGTATGTGTGTTCCATCCTTGTCTAGGGGAGTGCTAAACGTCTCTCCTTTCATACAACACAGTAGTGTATTCCATTCAGACGCTCTTATATACGAACTGCAGGCTAACCTGACCACTCACGGATCACGATTTTTACTTGCAGCCCTCTGGTGGAGGGAACAGCAAACAGCGGAAAAAATCAATAGGTATAGCACGCTTTACAATGACGTCAATGACCCGCGAGTTTCAATTCAAATTTAAAACTTTCGTGGACAATTTTAATATATTTTTTTTTAATTTACATTGTAAAGTAATGATTCCATGCCGACAATTCTATTCTGTGAGATAGAAATTTAATTCATTTAAAATTTAAAGAACTGTAGCCAAAAGTTTTGCCGAAATTTTATGGAATTATACAAAAGCAAATTTAAAATTAATAAAGTATAGCGAAAAAAAACTTTTTTAAAACGTAGCAACAACAAAAAAATTACAACAAAAAAAATTAAATTTTATTTTACAATCGGACTCCACACAGGTGAAAGGCACGTAATCGCGGATCGTTCTCGCTAAAACAAGTGTTATACCGATCAGGATTTCCTGCTACGTTAGTCGCTGAAAATAGTTAGACTCTTCGCCGTAGAAACAGTTACGCGTTCACCTGCCCGATCATGCGAGATACAATATTCCAAAAGGACGAAAAAAAAGTGGCAGAAAGGGACGCCGCCGGCCTGCAATACCAGTGCGTAAATTTTCGCGCGCGCTTAATTAAATCTGCGCGCGGATAGTCGAGACGCAGCGATGTATATATGTAAAAATCGTCCATCGCGGAAAATTCAATAAACAAGGCCTGGCGTCCCGATAGCGAGCGCCGCATGCAAATCACGTCGAGGCGAGACTAAATTCAGAGGCACTTCGAAGGGATAGCAACTCTTTTCTTTTCATCATTTATTTTAGGATCTAATTAGAATCGAATTAGAATAACGATTTGTCGCTTCCTGCGAGGTGCGATTGACTGCGCTGTAAAGTCTCGAAGAGTGTTATTGAAGCCGTTTACAGGACTTGTTATTGCAATTTTAATTTACCTTACGATTTTATTGGGCAGTTGCAAACTGACGGGAATTACAGGATTATACTGATAATTGCTCTTCGAAAGTTTACGACACTAAAAGAGGATGCTGTATACACTTATCTCATTTTGTTTTAATGAAATTTATTTTTACATAATAATACCATTAAAATGTATTAATTTTCTTTTGAAAATAATTGCATTGATGAATCATTAGTTTATTTACATATAAGCTGGCCAGAGAATTTGACATAAAAATGAATCATAAGATATTTTGGAAAATAGTTAAAGAATGTATTTTCTTGAAGATTATATAAAACCCATTTTACTATTAATATGATATCAGTTTGTACGTGCTGCAGCAATTCACAGTGAATTATTTTGTAATTTTTCATTATATTCTCAGAAACAACGGAAAATAAAAGATGCTAAAATGTATGCTTTGACACGAAAACTGATCCTTTTAAAATCAAAGGATATACACGTTCAGTTCTGGAAATGATTTTTATTTTACTTAGATTTTGAGTAATAGAATTTATACATTCTAAATTTGCGTTTGAAGCTAATTATTATTGTATAATTACATAATTTATATAGATAAAATGAAAACAATTATCATTCTATTGACACTTTCTGTAACATCTGCACGGCCACTATTTGGCTTTGAAAAACTTCTTTCCGCTGGTCCAGTAATATCCAACTTTATTCCAGGAATTGCAAATTTTGTAAGTTTTAACAAAACTATATTCTAAACGAGGATAGTGATGTACCTATTTATCTAAAAAAAATTTAATTAACATTTATTTAATTAACATTTATAAAAAAATAATTACTATTAAATCTGCACGAGGCAATTGATCAGCAGCAGTAAATATCGCTAAGCTTTTTTTAATTATTGAAATCGCACGGAAAGTATAGTTTTTCCGATAAAAAATCTCACGTGGCTTCGTCTTCAGATTTGAGCAAAGTGCGCTTTATTTCAGGGAAATATTTTGAATAATCAAATTTTCTCTCCGCAAACTTGTGAAATGACTATATTATTATTTCTTAATAAACGACAAAATACATACAGTTATAAATTTTCTTATTAACGCTTTTGTTCAGGGCCCAAACAACGATTCTACATCAAGTACGAAACTCACAAATATTAAGCAATCAGGTATCAACGAAGGTAGCACTGATTCCAGCAACGAAAATTCCGCAAGCGATATTTCTGTCAAAAACGACGTGAAAACCACATTGACCGCTCAGTCAAATACGCAGTCACCTGCACTTGATCCAAAATCGTCACCTCAGCCAGAGTCATATCAAAAGGAACCGTCCCCTAAACCAGACTTTCCAGATCCTCCAGAATCTTTACCTCAGCCAGAGTCATCTCAGATAGAGCCACCACCTCTGTCAGAGTCATACGAGATAGAGTCTTTACCTCAACCAGAATTGACACCTCAACTGAAGTCATATAAAAAAGAACCGTCCCCTAGACCAGACTTTGCAGATCCTCCAGAATCTTTACCTCATCCAGAGACAATTCAGATAGAACCACCACATCTGTCAGAGTCATATAAGATAGAGTCACCACCTCAACAAGAGTCTTTACCTCAACAAGAGTCTTTACCTCAACCAGAATTGTCACCTCAGCCAAAATTATATCAGGCAGAATTACCACTTCAACAAGAGTCTTTACATCAGTCAGATCCAGCACCTGAGCTAGAGTCATATCAGACTGAGCTGATGCCAAAGTCAGAGTCTTCCCTTCAGCCAAAATCGTCACCTCAGCCAGAATTAAATCTGGCAGAGTTATTATCTCAGCTTCGGTTGCCGTATCAGTTACAATCACCATATTACAAGGTAAGGATTATTTTAAAAACACATTTTAACTATAATTATTATAAATATAATGTATGAAAGAATAAAATATACATTAAAATTATTATCCAATTAAAATTATTATATTTCTTTAAGGGTCCAAATAATGATCGGAAAGTTAGTACGATTATCAGTTCTGCTTCACAATTGGCTGAAAACAAAGGTAGCTTTAATGCACGTAACCAGAATTTATTAAAGAGTGTTATCAGTAACAACCACGTAGCAAGCGAGCTGGTCGCTCAATCACATAAGTAGTAACTAGTGTATGACTTTCTGCAATGAAAACCACGAAGAATAAATAATTGAATTCATAAAAATGTTACAATAAATTACGGACGTTCAAAAAACTGAGAGGCTTTTATTTGTTACCCTTCGCATAGCAACGATATAATAATGGATTTATGGAATTAAAATATTTCTCTAGAAACAGGTTCTTAAGGGATCATACTACTATTTAAAAGTAATAACACATGATTTAGTCAGTTTTTCTTATTCACGTTAAAGTTTGATAATACAATATTTTACCTTAATGCTCTACTACCCCCTTCATATGCTGTTTTCTCGTTTTCAAAATATATAAATCTATTCATAGTTATACGATTTATTTGTAAAATTCGTAGTAACTGTTAAATTTTCTACTCTAGCTTTGTCTGAAAGTTAAATATTGATAAACTGTACTGACAGCATATTGTTCCTAAATATGTTTTTTATCTTTTTAATAAGATTATTTATATTAAATTCAGATTAAAAGCATACAATTCCTTCTACTATATTATATTAGAATTTTACAATTAATATTACGTCTTTATCAATCGTACGAATTCGATGATAGAATGAAAAATTACATAATAATGTATTTAATGCATGGATACATAACGTATAGCAAACAGCAAAAGATTGTTATGTAAATTTTCATTCTATCAAAGGAAACAATGAATGAGTACATACAATGTGTGAAAATTTATGATTTAACACGAAAGCTTATCCCTTTAAAATCAACGGATATGCACTTCCAGTTCTAGAAGTCATTTCTATTTTACTGAATCTCTGAGTAACACACAACTTAGTCTCTTATATATTAGAATTTTTTTCTTAAAAAATAATTGTTCTACATATAATGACGTAAATTTAATCATTCCAGATGCAGTTTCATCATTTAAAAATGAAGATAGTTATCGTACTTTTGACGCTTGCAGTGTGCTCTATATCCACTGCTCATCCATTCCTACCTGGTCTACCAAGTTTACCAGGAGTTCCGGCACTTCCGGCAGTTCCGGGAGTTCCGGGAGTTCCGGGAATTCCGGCAGTTCCAGATGTATCAAAATACATTACCAAATTTACGGATATTATTCCAGCATTTGTGAGTTTAATAATTAATTGTTTTTATAAGCACTAAATAGATTCTCATCTACCATGAAAAATGTTCATATCAATAAAATCTCTTTTTCCGAATTTCCCATGAACAGCAAAATAATGCAGTATGATACGAACACTATTGGTATGAAATGGCATTGTCTTTTGTTAACTGTAGGACCAAGGTTCGCATATCTGCGAGAATTAAATAATGGTATTATTTAGTAATAGTAAACTGGCTAATTTTAGATATCGATGTATTAATAGTAAAATAAGTATATGTACACTGATAGAAAAATTCAGTTATCCTAAAGTCGCTGACTTAACTGTTAATGAATATGGATTTGAATAGAGCCAAATGCACCCGAATTAACAGTTAAAGAATGGTTCAGTTGCTACTTCAGAAAAAATGACTGTCGCGACAGCATTTCTTATAACTGCTAGCGCATTAACTTTTAATGAATATTTCTTAGCTTTCAAGGAATATTCATTTTCGTCAAATATCATGAAAAATTTAGATTTTAATGAACGGTGCATTTGGCTCAAATGAATCTTTCTAACATTGTATAAAAATCACAAACTACATACAATTCCGAATTTTCTTATTAAATGTGTTGTAATTTTTTAAGGGCCCGACCAATTCTGCTAAATCGAGTACAACAATTCGAGTTAGTAGCCAGTCTGCGCAAAATTTAAATAGCAAGGACTCTTCCAACGAAAATTCAGCTAAAGGTATTAACTCCAAAAACGAAGTATCCTACACGCAGGATGCGCAAGCTTCTAAATCCGAAGGTTACGATGAGACAGATGACATCAAATACTAAAGCAATAATTGATGTAATAGTTACATTAATAAAAATGATTCAATAAATGCAATTAAAAGAGTTCCCTTGTTTTCTTCCATCTTTTCGTAATAGTAACCCTCTTATTGCTATCAAATTATAAAAAACGCTGCCAACTGCACTGGCACAATGCTTTCTCATAGAGATGTCTGCATCTCTAGTTAAATTGAGAATTA
>JAWWEN010004265.1:0-29998 GCA_035582955.1 Sycophila texana | reverse complement strand
TTGCACGTGCACAAACTTATATTCGTTTCAGCCGCGTAGATTCCGGATACTTTATATACGAGTGATCCTGACAACGAAGGCTTTTAAGCTCTCGTGACACTTGGACCGTTGTAAATTCGTTCGTTCGTCCCTGTTCGAATGGTGGCGCGCCACGAACCAATTAAGCGAGTCCGGCCGATTAATATTCAGCCGGCCGCGGTGCGCATCGGCATTTTTCCCCCCATAAAGTATACCACTCGAGCGCGAGAGACCTATCATCTCTATAGAAATGCTATCCCCGCGGCGTATTTCACCGGTGGATAATAATAAAAAAAAAAAAAAAAAGAGAGAGAAAGAGGAGGGACAGTGCCGTTGCAAAAACAAGCGAGCGGCCGTCCCTTTCCTTTCTCGTCCGCCCTACTCCCTCCGGACGCAAAAAGCCGTCCGATACTCGAGAGAAAGAGAGAGGCATTATAATACCGCGAGGGGGAGTTTAATCGGCATGTGTTCGTCGCGAGGCTTCGGACGCTATTATACGGCCGTGCTGCCGCCTCAGATCGATATCTCGTTAATTACGAGCGAGAGAGAGAGAGGAGGAGATAAAGGGAGAAAGGAGAGGCGCGGAATGAGTTTGGTCGCGGACGGGCTGATAAAAATCCGGCGGGTCTCGCGAGAGCGCGCGAAATGAAGGAGGGACGAGCAGACGGGGCCGGGCAAATAGGGAAATGGAGACAAACGCAGGCGGCAGGGGCAAACACACGGCGACGCCGTGGAAAGAAGGGAGAGGAAAAAAGAGGGACAAAGAGACTAAGAGATGCTCGAGGAGGGAGAAAAAGAGAGAGTCGTAGATGGACGACGGCAGATAGGGCGCACGAGGGAAAGGAGTGTGTGCACACGCTGAGACGCGCGAGCGAGTATTACGCGCAGCCCGGTTCTTCTTCTTCTTCTTCGTCGTCTTTTTTTTCTTTGAGTAGTTTTCGCGTGTTTGCTCGGTGAATGATTGCCGGGACTGATGTCTGCGAGGAGGCTTACTTTTTCTTTTATATACACTGGGAGAAGCTCCAAGCGCGGGGTATTAGCTCGGAGCAGTTGCCGAGGTTATTAGCAGTAGCCGGCGACAATGCGGTGGCCGCGAATGAGGTAGACACTTCAAATATTGCTTTCCAAGGAAGATCTTTTTTTTTTTTTTTTTTTTGTCGGTTTGTTTTAAATTATTACTGCATACTGATTTTAGACTTTTTTCCGTTTGCCTAGTATATATACCTTTCTAGGAGAGTTGTAATTTCTTTCTTGCCGCGCTTATGTGACCTTTAGAACGCGCAATGAAATTTTATTAAAAAATCTCTCGAATGCACCGATCTATTTGGTATTATAAGTAGTTTAAAAGTCTCGATGAAGTAAAGAAACTTCGCGGAGTTTATTAAAAGTTTTACGCTGGCGAGAATACGCGCAGATCCTTTTTCTTCGATCAGCGTGAAAAAAAAAAGAAGAAACTTTATGATTGCTTTCGATTTCATCTCTAAAAATAATGAATTCTACTCTCAAGCATCAACGTATTATTACATAGTCACGACCTTCAGAAGCAGATAAAATTTATTATGTTTATTTTTCAGCTTTTACTTTATAATTCGAATTATCTACACTGAGAGAAATGTTTAGTAAAAATTACTGTATTTCTAGTAAAAAATACTATAGTGTACGGAAAAGTGGTTACAGACTGTCATTATGAAAAAGAATTACCATACTTTACAGTAGAATTTACCAAAAATATAGTAAATTTTACCAGACAGTATTGTAATTTTTACTGTATTTATCGCAAATATTACGATACAGTATAGTAATTTTTTTTTTTCATAATGCACTTTCCCATACGTTATAGTAATTTTTACCAGACATTTCCCTAAGTGTAAATAAAATCAAGACAAAGAATAAAAAATTCTGTACAAATAAAACATATACACGCGAAATAGCCACACGATTCCTTCCATTTCAGACACAATCCTAGCCCTCCTCCGTCAGCAAAATCAAGTGAGTCACCCATCGAAATCCCCCGAACACCTCGTTCTCACCGCTCCGGCAGAAAAATCGCAAAATGCCATCCCCCCATCGTCGGACGTCTCCGGCAAAGGCTTCTCTCCCCCCGCGTCCAGGCCATTACCGCGGTTAAGCAATCCTCCGGCGAGTCCATTTGCAGGCATTCCGGCGCGTCGCGTAGACACAGGCGGAATAACGCCGGCCGAGTAAATTCTTTATCGCACTCGCGGGCTCTCACCTCCGGTGAGTAACGGCGGTCGGGCCATCGCCGAGGGGGATGCCCCGCTCGTCTGCAGGGGCGGCATTCCCGACGCGAAGGGGGAAGGCTGCTTTGTGCCGGCTCGCGCGCCGGCGCCCCCCTCGTGAAATTCCGAAGCTGCGCGCGGGGAATTATCGATCCGCGCGCGCCGCGGCTCCAGATGACTCATCCTGAGCGCGGGCGACTTTCGGAGAGGCTGTACTATAGCTTCCCGTTGTTTCGGAGGCGCACCGACTGCTGAAATCCACGAGGCGCACCGCCTCGATGCTAGACAAGGGTTATTGGGACGAATGAGGGGGGAGCGGGCTGATGGGCTCGAGACCGGCTGGTTATTACTATTACTCTCGGAGTTATGAGGATTTAGAGGTGGTTATATGCGATTCGCTCCTTTTTTACGGCGGGGACGAGGAATGGCCTTTTGTTTGGACGACGGTGGGGACGGCAATTTTTTCTTCCTTTTTTTTTTAAGGATTTTAGGATTTATTCGAGCGGCGCGCGGTGCTACTGGAATATTATTTCTTTTTGTTGCATAGAGGGACTATTATTTCTGAGCATTGTTCGGCGTCTGTCCTATTTCCGCGCAGCTACTTTTCATTAAGCCTGCGCTTACTTCTGGCTGACGTGCGTGCCATTTTCTTTTTGTTTGTTTTTCATGTGTCTCGTGTGCATTATCCGCGTAAAGTGAAATACGGGAATAATCGGAGTACGATTGAATGATGGAAATGACGAGATCATTTTGGGGATAAATAAATATTGCAGATCGTATTCTTTCTTTAGCCAAAGATCGTAATAAATGTTTATTATCAAAGCTTATAAATTGATAAAAGAAAAAGATTGAATGATATTGTGTGCTGCTGATGAACATTTTGGCTTAGAAAAACACAGTTATAATAAATGTGAGTATGTAAGCAATATTATTGTAAAAATTGCAAATTAAAATAATATAAGATTTATTAATTTTAAAATAAATTATTATAATCTTGTTGTATAAATTTTATTTTTATGTACAATTTTATATTTTTACTCAAGTCTGCTAATAAGCAATAAATAATAGTTTGTATTAAAAAAGAATTTTTCTTAATACTATAGTGAGTCGAAGGTGCGATCACAATTAAAAAAAAAAACAAATAATTTTTCTTAAACTTTTAAAATAAATGATCGTACTTAAATATTTTTAAAGTAGCAATTTGTACAAAATGAATTGAACATTAAATTATGTAATAAAATATGACAGTAAAATTTTGTGTTATCTTTTATGTCCGGTAATACATTCTCATTCTATTTTTTAAAGTCTTATCCTCTATTTAGCTATAAATAGAAATTTAAATAACAAGTTTTTCTCTTTTAATTTAAGAGAACAGAAGCCATTAGCATTTTACGCCCTCCTATTTGATTTTCATATTAATCAAAATATCAATAGTAAATACCAATCGTTTTCGGTAACAGTTGTGCAACCGCCCAGCATAACGCAATACCACAAAATATATATATATATATATATCCATCCAGATTGAAATTCTAATAATCCGTAAGCTCGATTTCACCGATAAAACCGCCGCTCGGCGTAATTTCGAATGCACCCCTCGCCTCCGCCGCGCGGGTTTTCGCCGAAACAACAGCCTGCGGACAAAACGACGGCGCGTGCATGTCGCGTTCGACGTAACCGCGACCAAAATACCCACACGCGGAAGTAGTAACATCTCCGCGAGCTCACGCGTCTCTCCACCCACCCCAACGACCAACCAAAAAAAAAAAAAAAATAAAAAAAAAATATACTAAAAAGATCACCGGCGCATCGGCCATTTTCCCGGCGAAAGCGCGCGTCGCTCGGCTCTCGCTTCGCGATAGCGCGCGAAACGTGCCAACGTAAACGGAGCTCGCCGCGGGTGGGACGGTCGTTTCGTCGCGGCGCCATCGCGCGCGCAGCTATTACGGCCTTCCGTCCCACGTCTAGACACGGAAGCTCTGCTCCCTCCTTTCTTTTTTTTTCTTCTTCTTCTTCCTCCGCTTTTCGTCCTCCGCCTCGCTGTCGACGGCCCGTAAACAATGCGGCCGGGACGAGATAATGCGATTTCGCGAGTTCGTCCCGTGGGGGAAAGGGGGGAAGGGGGAGGGGCAGCGCTTTCGTAAATGGATTATCGCTTCTTTCGTCGCGCGATTTCGCAAGCGACTTAATGGGCCGGCCCCGGCGTCCGGCGGGGCCGGGGCTTTTAACTTGAGGTGCGCGCGAGACTACAAATATCCGGGGTTTACGAGCGGCCTGTAATACGCTGCGTCTGATGGGTGTACCGTTTCGGCCGGAAACCCGATAAGTCGTCGCGGGTTATTGATTTTGGAAATTGTCTTGCACTTGGAGATCGTTAGGCTGCGATCGCGGGTGGTACGGATAATAAACATGTAAAACATTCATTTTCTTTTTTTCGTTTGTTTATTTATGAGTTGCGATCGATGGTAAGCGATCGATTCCGAATGAACATTTAAAAATAGCACTTCCATTTAAATTTCAATTTGGATAATGAAAGGTTTATCTTGTGTTTTAAATTGACAGTGGAGATCATTAGAAATCTATACAAGTAGTAATTATTTTTTTAGGTGTGTAAATGTGATTGGGATCGTTCGTCGTGTACACTGAAGAAAATCAATCCACTGGAAATTATTAGAAGTTATAGAAATTTCAAACTGGAAAGAAAAGGCCATAATTTTTTTTGAAAAATTTCTAATAATGAGATTAGTAAAAATTAGCATATTTTTCAAAAATACGATAATTAAACACAAAAAATTATCTAGCAATAATGTTTTGGTATGTGTACAACGAAATTATTTTATTGTAGCTTAAAAAAAAGACCATTAAACGTTGGAGTGCAATTTCGGTTTCTTTTATTTTTATCCATCCACTATTAAAATTAAGAACTCGACAACTATACCATTTCTCGACTTTCATCTTTTCAATATTGATATTTAGCAAATAATAAATTCGCTCTAATAAATAAAAAATAACATCTCACGTATGTTTCAGCAAAATTCCGCAGCATTAAAATACTCTGCTGCATCATTTAAATAATGACATCTATTTTCAAGAGATTCCTCGCTCATTCAAATTTTCGTGAAATATATACGAAGTCTTAATGCATTCCAAATAAGCAAAAAAACAAATTCCCTTCAACAATGACAATGAGATTTCTAGCCATCCATCATCGTGCAAAAACGTCACATTGTATCTAGCGCGCGACGAGTAAAGCGAACGCATATACGAGAGCCTGCTCACGAGGCTCGTTAACCCGAGACGCCTCGGCGACACCGAGGTACTTCTTTTCCCACGTGTCGGTAATTATATCGCCGTACTAGTCCTCCTCGGCGCGCATCGGCGCAATCCTGTTAAAAAGCGACGACGAGAGCGCAGTCTGAAGAATCGAGGGATGCCGAAGAGGCCGAGCTTCCCTATATAGATCCTTTGTCTTTGACCGAAAAAATTCCGAGCTCTCGCGTTTATTTTCTCCTCCTCGAGCGCGAGTGCTGTATACATTGTTCTGAAGAGTTTTTTTTTTACCTCGTTTTCACCTCAAGGTTTTATTGAGTTAGTTTATGGAGTTGAGAAGTTTTATTTCATAAAGAAAGTGTCTTTTAAATAGTTTAAACTGTTATTTTATTGCTGCGGGCAATAATAAGATTGAAAGTAAAATTTAACCGGTGCATATTTAAGAATAAAATTTAATTGTTCACGGTGCTCCATTGGCTTTACTAGTTTATTTATATTTTTAGAATTGTAATCATTTGGGAAAAGGTTCAAGGCAAATCTGGAAGAAAACTGGGCGACATCTACTAATTCAGATTTTATTATATTAACTTATTAATTACTTGTATATATTTATCCTATAGTTTTGAGTTTTTGCGATGATGCTTATTACGCCTAAATTTCAAAAAATAAAACTTATGATATTCTGCATCGCCAAATTGAGAATCAGATTTACAATAAATTCAGCCTGAAAAAAGTCATATGAATGCCAAACGATCAGAAAAGCTGGTGATCATTTCCTATACCGGACAGTATCCCATTAATTTCACTGTTTTTACTGCAGATACCTAAAATTCGACTGAACAACCTCCGGCTATAGTTTAACAAATAGACCTGCGCAAATATCTCTTTTACTTTCAATTCATCGCAGTGAATCATTGAACAGTCGCGCCTGCAACTCGTACCCTGCATTGTCCGCCGAAGAAAACTTCATAGACCTTATATCGGCCGCTCATAATTAAAAGAGACACTCCGTTTCGCGCGCAATTATCATCGTCGATACCCCGGAGCCGCAAAAAAAACTTTCGAAACTCGCGCAGCCATTCGTCGAGCGTCGCCAGGTGCAACAAACCGGTCGATCCTCGAGGCGCCTCCTTATACCATCGATTCGGGCGAAATTCGCGGGTCCGCGGCACTTCGCTCGGCAGACTCGCGCACTGGCGATATCAAATACTTTTGAGCCGCACTGTATATGCGCACGCCTGGCTGTACCCACGGCCGGAGGTGTGGAGGGGACTGCCACCGGTCGGGTCAGTCCTGCTCGCGCCAGACTATCCGAGGAGCGAGAGAGAGTCAGATAGACGCACGCGAGGACAAAGAGCCGGGAGCCCCCGAGGTTGGGCGGGTTAAATTTTAATGGCCCGGCGAGTGAGAGAGAAAGAAAGAGAGAGGCGCGGGGACGAGTTTCCCGTATTTAAAGGCCCGATTATCGGGCGCGTGAGTCACGACACCGGGGGACGCGAGAATTACCCTATTTCGTCGGACGCCCGACGGTAGCTGCTGTTGATAGTGTGTGCAGTGGCTCTCTCGATTCGTTCCTTTAATTTTCTTCTTTTCTTTTTTTTTTTATTTTCGCACGAGCGCGCGTCGGCGGGACCGGCGTCGGGCGCGATATTGAAAGTAATAAAAAGTATCCTGTGTGGGGTGGACTCGCCGTGACGGTTCCGGGCTACTGCCTCTCCCTTGTGCGCGCGATCGCCGGGCCCCGGCGAGCACGAGTTGCGAAAGTGTTTATTATATAGCCGCCCGGCGACCAGATTTTAATGTTCGTTTGCCGTAATGCCGTTTTATTGGGTAACTCGAGCTGTCTTCTTTTTAACGGTGCCACTGCCGGTCAAATTGCGCGTTTTGTAAATGGAATAATTCATACAATTATTAAAATAGCTTTGGTGAGCGTGAATGTTTCTTTTTTCTTTGCTCGGAATTATAGCTTCCTTTTTTTTTGCACAACGAGATCGTAGCAGTAGATATTTTTATGTAAATAAAGTTTATGTATGTTGCTTCCTACAAGAGGAAAAATTTTGTTCTGAAATGTATAAGAAGTACTCATGTTTCCAAATTTTTGGATTATTTTTATAGTATTATAGTATCTATTCCTCTTGGACGTTTCAGTCGTAAAGAACGAAGAATTTTCTGCAAGAGATCCCATTGACTGGTTGCAAGAGGCTTATTTGATATTCCATTAGAATGATTATTATAATTACTATGAAAGAATTCAATTTTTTAATCAGTGCTGGTTTTTTTTATATAAACAATTACAGTGAACCCCTTCTAAAGACATCTAATCGTTCAGATTTTCCATCTAAATATAAGTAAATGAAATTCATTCACATGCACTTATTTACGTATATAAATGAACGACTTACAACATCGACATATAGAAGTGAAAGAAAAAGTCAATACATGCCTTTTTATGTAAAATTACTTTCTAATTGTTTTTTTTTTTTTATTATTTCAATGAAATGGTATACTTATACGCCTCTTGGTTGCTTGAGACTAACGCCTCATGACCACTCGAGACTAACGCCCCGTAAAAATTATAAAGTGTTTCTTAAAGAGGGGAAAAAAAGTAATAGATGCGCATTAATTATTTGATCCATAATTTAAGATGCCCGCTTAAATCGCACTTGTTTAATTCAATCAAGCTGCATGTATAAATCATGCCTAATTTTAATCCAATAATCGCCCTAATCCCCAGTACCTAAAAAACAATCATATATGAAATCATCGCGTAAGCGATTATAAAAATCAGCTCAAATTTCCCTTCCACGTCACGTAAAAAAGTCATTAAATTCCTTATCCGAGGTACTTTGTACGTACACCGTGTGGTCCGAAGCTGCGCACGGCGAAGCAGCGCGCGAGTTTCCCCGAGCGCGTCAACGTATAACCCGGTTTCCCGGTTTCTTTGTGCCCCGCTCGCGCTGCTCGCTCTATTAAAATTCATTAATTCCAGCGGCGAATCAGATAATGCGCCGCTCCGATCCCCGAGCTTCGCGCACTTTTTTAAAATTTCAAGCTACCCGCGCCGTAGCTTCGTCCATTCATATTTATAAGCGCATTTTCCGCGCGCCCCGCCAAGGAGGAGAAAAAAATCAGGTTACCACTTGCGCCAGCTAAAAATACGCCGGACGTGCGCCTTTTACATACCTATTGTGTGGTGCGCGCCGCTCGCTCTCCTGGTCGCTTAGCTCGCGAATTTGCGTCTCCGCGTGTAGATCGATCGATCGGACTTGGGAGAGCTGCGCGCGCGCGCCTTTCGGGGTATCCGAGGTGGGTTCCGCGAAACGCGCAAGGATTTGCACCGGGACGTCAAAATATAAAATCGAGCGTTAGCGACGGCGCCCGACCGTGGCGTCGGATTACCGGCAGTGATTCACGAGCGCGCTCCAGCCAAGGCTGCGAAATAGGCTTTTTCGCTAATAACATCGACGGCCCGTTGCGCAATCTTGATTCGAAATGCCCGCTTTTGCTTCGATAGAAAGTTATTTTATTGCGGCTGCTTCTGCGAATGCGAGTCGAATTCACTTGGGATATTGTTTGAGGCGATTTGCTAACCGGAATGGAAGTCCCTCGGTTTGTTTAATCAGTCGATAATTGAATTTTATTTTATATTCTCTGAATGTTGAATTCGTAAAAATATCTCTAAATGTATTGAAATTAATGAAAATTTACTCTGTTTAATTGCTGTGGTAAATTTATTTTTAGAGTAGACAAATTCGAACAGAAGTTACAAGGCCCTAAAAAAAAGTGTAAAATTACTACTCCCAAAATAGAACAGAATAATACTGTAAATTTATAAAAATAAAAAAAAAAACATATCTTTGTATAAATATCATAGATAAATATATTTTTATGTCAATATAGAATTTGATGAAAATATAATGCCGTTAAAAAAAGCACAGCCGTTTTAAAATTAAAGTAAAATATTGCAAATAATATTGAAAAGTAAGTCACAACAGTAACTGTGACTACATACAGAAAAATAAATGTTAACATGACTATACAAAACTATTTTTGGCAACTTAGACAATAAGAAACCAAATTAAAAATTTTCTTTACTCTTAGTTGGTGCATAAACTCGTTATGTACTATTTTGAGTTTGTCTTGGTTTTTACGTATTTTATATGGGCCTTCAAAAATCAAAGAGAACGTACGAGAATTAACGTGAGAAGGTATGAGGGTCGTGAGAAGGCGTAAGGGGACATGAGACGGTGCAACAAATCACAGTACGTGACAGTATACATGAACATGATAGGGACATGAAAGGACATGCAATTGTACAAAAGAAAGGAGAACTCATGTTTCCTCAAGTACTTTCAAATCCTTTTCTGTACTTCCATCAAGTTTTGTAATTTATTCAAAGTCCTGCAACAAAATTTCAGTTGTACACCCACTATTTCCTAACTCCTTTATTCTCTACTTTTCTTAATTTAGTCTCTTTATAGTTTACTTTTCTTTACACGACTTCGTGCGTATTATTTACTCTCTCACGAATCTTTTTTTTCTAAACTAGGAAAATAGTTCTCTATTAAAAATTGCAATTACTAGTCAATTTTAATGTCTTATAGTCTGATATATTATTAGAAAATATTACAGTTTTTTTTTTAAATGTACAAGAGCTGTAGAAAAATAGCTCGTAAAAATTTTTCAAGGCACTATTGTTATATTTTTCTAATAAGCGTCAATCTGTGAGAACATAAAAAATTGACTATTGCAATTTTTAATAGATATTTTCTTTTCATGTATACAAAAGAGCGCGCAGGCTAATTGAATGTGGGGTCAGTCAGACGCGCGTGCCAGGCGATTTTCGTTTAAAAGCCGAATAATATTTTGTTCTAAGCGCAGGGGCCGCGCGCGAAACTACAAAGAAGCGTCTGGCGAATTGAACGGGATATCGCGTTTCCCATTGTGCGCTGGAAACCGCTGTTAGAGAATCGAGCGACAGTGTTTTCGGGATTCCCCGACGCGTGCTAAAATCGCCGCTAAACAATACCCGCTCAACCCGATTCCCTTTCAATTGCCATGCCCGGGTGCCCACATGTGCGAAACTAAAAAAAAAAAAGAAGAGGAAGAGGGAGAAACAGGGAGAGGAGGGAGGCGTAACGAGAGAAATTGTGCGATGATGGCTGGTATACTTGCGCGAGCACAAAGCGAATTCTGAATCCAATAGCGATAATCGAGCGTGCAAAAAAGGCCTCTGTACGTGACCGGGCGAACAATGCAATTTTCCCGTCGCTTGACTCGCGTTCGTTAACTACGAACAGATGCGCGGCTAGTCTATGAGGTTTTACGCATAATGTGTAATTAAGAGGGGATCGATTTTTCTTTTCGACGATGGGGGCTTATCGGGCTTTAGCTTCTGCATGCACTGAGTAAGTTTATTCTGTCGTCGAGAATGCAGGAGGTTACACAAAAAATTAATTCGAGCGAAACTATCCGGCTACATCGATCTCCCTATATCGAATATTATTAAAAAGTTATTATGCATTATTAGAATTAAAGGAAGAATGGAAAAATCTACAAAATTATCTATTATAAATAAAATTTATATACTATCTTAATTTTAGTAAAATAAATTAAAATTTACTACTCAACGAAACACTAAACAGTGATTTCCTTTTATTTGTCCCTCTAAAGCTCTCCACAATTAAACAAACTTCATCATGTTTTTTTTATTGTTAACTTAAAAAAAAAAATGAAAAAAAAGGTATCATCTATCATCCATTTAAAAAAGGTTCACGCCCTCACTCGTATATTATATCTCGGCTCGTCAAGCTCGTCTCACCGCGCCACTCGAAAATGTCGCTAAGCCTCGATGAAAGACGCGAGCATAACGAGCGTAAATTCGAAATCCGCGTTCCCTGCTTTTCATCGTGAGGGGGCTGCTCGCACGGGGTTAAAAGGTCAGGATTTCCCGTTTCTCGCTCGGGCCCATTCAGAGCGACGTCGCGAGCGGCACAGTTACAAATTGCTCGCTCTTTCGCCGGTCGCTCGTCGTCGCGCATTTCCGCGAGCGCGTAGGCGCGCGCTTACGTGACCTAAACACGTGCGCTCGAACAAATCCGTGCGAGCGAGCCTTTGACGTTCGGGGATTGTGCTCGAACGCGAGCTGGAAAGAAAATTTAAGTTGACGAGCCGATGTTGTTGCGCTTATTTTTTTTTATATGCCTGCGTTCAAACAAATTTAACATATTTTGCTCGTCGTAGCGGAATAGCGCACAAGATGTTTGTTAATTTAAGAAGCGCGAAATAATTTAAGTGGTGAATTAACCTTAGGTTATATGTTAACGTTTCAAGAACAAGATCAGTTAGTATCAATAAGACGCGTTTTATCTAATTTAACAGGCGATTTCTGATAAAAAGACAATATTTTCTAGTAAAAAATGTTTTGTTTGTTAATAATACAGGATTTTAGTAAAGCACATTAAATCTATGTTAATTATGACATTTAAAATATTTAGAATGAAAACGAAAAAAGTAAAATTACAATTTTCATTCGAACGAGGTAATAATAATGCAACATTCGAAATGTTTGGCCCAGTCGAATACTGTCGAAATAAGATTCAAAGAGAACGTTTAATGTCGATTTTCTTTGAAAACGATTTGACACAAATACGTACGTAAGAATGCAGAGGAAACATCATTTATTTCGACTTTATGGAGTCCAGCAACTTTTGAAATAACACTTTGAAGATGAAATAGTATGTCATTTAACTGCGAAGGGTCGATTCTTTTGTTGCAAGCGAAATAAATAAATGCAAATAAATACCTTGAAGAGACCTGGTATTCCAATCGCAAAATTAAGTAAGATTTTACAAATTCCGGAGTTTTTAAATTTATTTACTGATATTTGAAATTTTTTGTTTTGTTCAGTGCCTTAATTAGAATGAAGGCTACACTGAAAGAATTTTCTCACAAAACATACGATAAAGCGCGCCGTTAAAATTGCGTATAAAAATACGTTTTCATGATACTGTTTGCGGTACTGAAAATTTTTATGCCGAAGCCACTGCAATATATGTCAGAATCTTGGACGGCTGCCCGCGATTGAAAATTTTATACCTATAAAAGCTCCGTAAATTTTACGAAAAAAGCTCTTTAATTTTTACAGGAAAGTCACTTACAATTTTACTGAGCTTTTAGCATTTCATCCAACATTCAAATAAAAATTGCAGCGTAGTATTATATTTGTAACATATCAATTTTATAGCGAGTATAATCATTAAAAAAAAAATGTCTCTCAGTACATCAGAACCTCAATTTTTGTACCTAATTAAAATTAAAATAAAATAAAAACCACCACCGACTATTTAAATCTCATGTTCTCGCACGCCGCCAGCTAATTAGACGAGCCATTAAATGAAACATAAAAAAAAAATAAAAAAAAAAAAATACTAAATGCTCCACCCGTGGATCGCAACAAATACAACCGCAAAGAGTCGCGTCGGCACTGCCGCTTGAAATAAACACGCAATTAAATGTCACCGCGATTACAAATTAACAGACTCGTACGCACATCGGGCATTGTATTTAAATCCGTCGCGCGCCGGGCGAAGCTCTCGCTCCGGTAGCGCGGAGCGTCGCTTTTTACGAGGGGCACGATTTTTCCCGCGCTCGTCGCGCACAAAGACGGGCCCTGTCATAAACACGTGCTCCGGCGCGTCGGCTGCAGCGGCGCCGCGTTAAATCCGTAAGTAGGCGAGCGCGAGCCAAGATAGAAGCGACCACGGACGGACAATTCGCGGAGGTGGACGCGTAAACGGCCCCGAAAAAAAAAGAATAAATAACGAAGGCCTCGCTTCCTCTTTGCTCTGCGATTTTTTTTTTATATTTAGATTTTGTCGTGGGATACTCGCATCGATGGGGGTATAAGGCTGCAGCGAGCGCGAATCGTTTATAGCGAGCTTGACTGCGCGGTATCGCCGTGAAATTTTAATTACGCAGTAGAGTAAATTGAATCCAGACGCGGTGGAAGTGACTTCATGCGAGCCGGAGAGTACACTCGCCTTGACATCAAAGAGCGTAACACTTTGTCCGTGAGATTTTCTGTAGCGTCTGATTGTACTTGAGCTGGAAAATTGCTCTTGCCTTTATATGCATCACCCATCACCGGCGCGATCCCATCGTCTGATAAAAAAAAAAAACATCCACGCGAGCCTCGATTTTAACCAGAAGTGATATGAGGAAAAATCGATTATAAGAAATATAGCACATTGCGCAACTGTATATTGCGTAAATCAGATGATTCTCTTACCTACTAGTCATATATTTGCTCGCGCTAATTACGCGAAGTATTTTACTATCACACCTGTGCTATTATAAATTATTAAACTGTCTATAGAAAAGTGGTTACTGCAGGCTGATATTCTGAAATAAATTACAATACTTTATAATAAAATTTACTTTATATAAAAAATTGCTACTTTTTAATAAATTTTACGACTAAAGTATGTTATTTTGTTCAAAATATTTGTTTAGGTGAATGATATATATCCTCTTTTAAAGAAATAATCAAACTAAAAGCGAAATCAGCAATTCTTAATTTATATTGGGACGACTCTGTGTTTTCTATAGATACTTTTTAATGTAATGATTTTAATTTTAAATACGCAAGGTTGATTAATATTTTCATAATAAAACTTCTTCTATTAATCATTATAGTACATTGTTGAAACAAAAACGGAATTATAATAAACGCGCGAAGCGAAGAAGACATGATGCCGCATCTATAAAGTTAGAAAATCTTTTACGCACTGAGGATATAGACTCGAAAACGAGTGTTTCGCGCACGGAGCATTAAAAAAAATGAAAAATTGAAGGAAATCAGGTTCGCCTTTAAAATCCCGAGGCGGAGATATTCTGAGTCAGCGTGGAAGTGCGCTCCGCATCCGGAAGCCTCGGCGGAGATCGTATCTTGGGCGAAATTATTCGCGGGCACGTCGCTCCTCGCGACGCTATCGGCCCGTGGGCGTAGCTCGCCCGTATAATAGCAGACTAATCGCGGCGCCCGAACAACGGCCCCGGCGGCCGTCTCTTTCCTACGCACATCCCAGCCGCGACGCTATCGGTCGCGCCGCGAAAATCATCGCACGCTCGCAAGCGCTCACCCGTTGAGAGAGCGAGATTTAACGCTGATTGGATTATTTTTAGAATGGGGAACATTATAGTTAAAATTATTATTTTTTAATTAATTTTTTATGCGGGTGAAGATGCGGGAAACAGAGTGATGCATATGTGGTGAATGTTGTTGCAATTTTTACAATGTAGTTTACATAGTGATTGTTCAGTTTTTTTTTTTAATCGAAGCTAAGTTTTAGCTGAGAATAAATATTTTCTTAATTTAAATAATTAATCTAAATTTGTCTCATGTATATTTTAATTGTTGCTCGTATCTCGTTTATATTTTAAAATACACTGTTATAAAGTAAGAAATGTATTCACTCGAAGAAATGATACGAAACCTTTTCAGAATTTATTTATAGTATCTTTTTCAAAGTTGAAAATTGTAGTAAAGTTTGAATATGTACATTTATTAATGATTATATCGCATTTAAAATTTTCAACAAATTTCAACTTTACGTCTGAAGCTTTTTATTCTACAAATTAATAACATTTTAATCTTTATAACTGCGTGAAAAAAAAAGGAAAAGTTATTTAATTAAAACTGTAATAACAAATTGAACAGCGTGCACTGCAATTTGATACCGTTGTATTAACTTTTCTGAGCTTCTCTCGCTAGAAGATATTACGTAACAGGTAAGTAACTAATTTGCGGCTACGGTTTGTGCACCAAATTAATGGATGCTGATAAGTCGGTATCAACGATGATCGAGTTTCAGCGTACTGCATGCACGACAATCAAATACGAAGTGTCTCTTGTAAACATCAATTATTTATATAACAGTTTACAAACTAAAGTTTAATATTCAATTCAACTTTATTATAATTTACGTTTACATTTCATAATTTATATTAATGTCAAACGACCAAATTAATTTACTTTTATTAATTATAATTTATATTCAAATTTAAATTTAAATTAAGTTTTAATTAAAATTTATTTACGTACTTATTAAAACTGAAAAGATCATTTAAATCAAAGTATGCACAGTTTGGATTCAGAAGATACTCTCAAGTAATAATCAGTCGTGTTCCTCACATTTTCAACATATTTTTATAAATTTCCGCAATATTTATATCCTCAGCTCCTATCAGCGGGGTTTACCGGATTAAAATACCTTATCGCTGATCGCATCTAAGGCTGAGCTTAATGCTTAAATTTATTACGGCGACATGCCGATATCCGGTGTAATAGCGGTTTCGGCTCCTATAGTTTACACGCGGATTAGAGGAGTTTCGCGTCCGCGAAACTAGCACTGTATATCTTCGGGCTTTGCAATACCGTTCATCTTTTTGGATTACGAGCATCGATAGTTCCCTCGGTTTCGGCGAACAATGGCCAAGCAACGAACAGTTCGAAATTTTACTAAGCGCACTCGCTCTCTCTCTCTCTCTCTCACTTTTATCCATCGAATAAAAAAACGCCCGCAATAAATTTAAACTCAGATGCCGCTCGCAATACTTCAAAAACAATTTTACGAGGATATTCCTTCTCCCGTGTCGTTAAAACTGCATGATATACTCCGCTTCCTATTTTAGAAGCCTCGTAAAACTTAGGAAAAACACAACTGCGAGCAACAAGCATTTCAGCCGTTTAATTAGCGGAGCTTTAAAAAAATTATATCCGATGGGAATAAAAGAGGCTGCGCTGCGTGTACAGTGCGTACAGCTTAAAAGGACGTCGACGGTTGCCGCAGAAAATTTGTCGGAAGTGCGACGACTGAAGGTTTGAAGTGCATGTTTTTTCAGACAACATCCATGAAACCGAGCTTTTCTATATCGAGAGGCGAGTGCGCGGGCAACGCGGAATCCACTCTCGGCGTTTGCCGCCGCGGCATAAATATATAATGGTAATGGACATTTGAATTTGTAATTACGCGCCGTTTTTGGTGCGCGTTAGTTTGCCTCGTGATCACTGCAATCGGCGCGTGGCTATGTTTCAACGAGAATTTGAAAGCATTGCCGAATGGCTGGCATGATCATTCTTCTTCCTTTTTTTGATAGTGTTGGTGATAGCTCGAGGTGCATAAATAATTTATAAATTTTGATTTATCAAAACTGAAGACAAAAGTGCTAGGGTACGTGCATATACATGGTAGCTTGTATACATGTAACTTCTCCTTCATTTTAGAAACTTGAATATGATTGGATTTGACAGGTATAACGATCTATATTAGATTTATAATGGATGTAATTATAGACTTTCTGCTACGTAAATCACAACTACTTTTTTTGGCTTTAATAGAGTTCACTGACGAGATAATAATTAATATAAGTAGGTAAAAACTATGAATATTACTTAAAATAAAAAAAAGAACTCAGGACATCATTTAAAGAGCTACATATATATTTTGTGAAGACGCGTATAATGGTGTGTGTTAATTGAAGGAATTCCTAATTCCCACTTACATCAAGTTCGTTAACACAGCTAACCAACGCATACGGTCACCTCGGAAGTAATTAACCGTTCCAGCTGATTACGCAACGAATCGACACACTCGTCAGTGTCACTCACACACGCACCAATCAACATAGCTAAGAGGAAAAAAAGACTCACTATTTACGAAAGAAAAAAATTACCTGCAGGAAATCTGCGCATGCGACGAAGCTCCGCGGATTGCATTTCTATCTGTACGCGGCATATATAGGCACATTTTTCTATTAAATAATCAAATATTCACGTATATGTTGTCATCATCACGTGATCGTACATGAGAATAAGTGAGATTCCTCCGTTTGCAAGTACCTACTTATTTAATGCTGTAAGAAGTAGGAAAATGTCTTGTGTAAATTTGTATATTTCTGTATTCTATGTATGTAATTAGCAAAGATTTTTAATTTTTAAGATTTGTAAAGCTATACGAACTATTCACAGAAAAATCTGCGTAATGTTTATAAAACAACTTTTGCACAAATTACAAAGCTTCGTTAAAGATCCTTAATTCAGGTCAAAATTATCGTGAATTTTCCGTAATAAATTTCAGTGCTCAGCAAACCATTCCTCGACTAAGTTTTTTATTATGTTATTTTTCCGGGGAGCTTCACCACTAATTTTCACAAGAAAATCCTGTCAGCGTACTTTTTCTAGATTTACGTACTTATCGAAATATATTCATATATTACAAATATTTTAAGCAGAGATTGCTTATTAAACGTATTTTACGACATTTATAGATTTGATATTATTCAAATACCATATTTTACAAAAAAAAAAGAACTATTACATTGCAAAATCTTGCAGCAATTTGAAATTTTCAAAGAAGCAAGTGCTACGATCTTCTTCAGGACGCGTATACTCATCAAATAAGTGACCGAACATCAAACTTTAAATTAAGCGAACATTAGCTTATTTCATCGCACAGACTCAGCGAATTCTACTTAATAATCGCAAGTAGATCGCGGCTAGCCCGCAGCACCTCCCGATCCGCAAAAGCTCGCCGATTAAAGCCTCTAGGAGGAGGTGCGCGCGGCTAACCTACTTGCGCGCGGCCTACAAAAGAGGCGCGCGCGCATAATGAGCCTTTTGTCGGGTTCGCTCGGCGCATCCACTCGCTCATAACGCGATTTCCTGCGGCGCAGCCCCGATCTCTCTCTCCTTCTCTTTCCCGGAGGAAAAGTCAAATCCGCGCCCATTTCCCGAATCCCGCGGAACGCTCGCTCGAGCGAATCAAGGCTCCGAGGCGCGCGCACAAAGGAGGAACTTCTGCGAAACGCGCGCGCGCCTCTTGCGCAATCGCGAGGCGGCTCGGATCGCTAATCGCGCATCTCCGCCGCGGAGTGCAGCGTGCGGGATTGAAATACACCGCGCAGGCCTCGAGGCCCCGCTGCGGCCGCGGGACGGGGCCTGGACGCGCGGGTCGCCTTGGTGCTGAGGTGACGCTTTGTTTGCTGCTTTATGGTGTCTTTAAGTGTGTAGTTTATTGTTGCTATTATTTATGGAAATTTAAATTCGCTGTAACAATGGGTAAAGTCCGTCGCTTTCCTGACTTCGCTTAATTTTCTTTATTTTTTCTACTTTATTTTGTTTGGGAGTAGCTTTTTAAATGGATAATGCAGTGTGTACTAATGTTGCGTATTTTTTTTTTTTTTTTATTTTCGTCCCTTCGTCCTTTTGCGGTAATAGTGCACTTTGTGAATGCTACGTAATTAGTGCCAAATTAAACTTTTCTATTAGTGCTTAAGCTGATTCACTCCGCTTTAAAATCACAAACCAGTTTTATGTATAAAGTGATTTTGTATAGTCGTTAGAATGAGAAGCTGATTTATAAAGTCGTAATCTGTGATTACTATTTTTAGAATTTTTTAATGAAATTACAAAAATAGTAAAATTATGATGCTTGAATCGAAAGTTATTGCTGGCTACAAGTAATCTATACTAGCGTTAAAAGTTTGCGTTCACAGTGGAAAAGAAAAGTTTTAAGTTTCGTATGATAGAAACTAATGAATGTCATGACATTCTTTGATTGAACTCATTCTCAAACTTTTATGGAAATAAAAAGAAAAGTAATTATCGTTTTTTATTTTTTAATGCACTGTTAGTTCGGAATTGTTTTAATTAAGACAATTTTTAAGAGTTCCTTTAATTCTGGTAGACGACAAGAACTCAGTGGTTCTTGTAAAAATACTGTTCATTAAAAAATTAATACATTTTTATTAATTGGCGTTCGTATACTAATTTATTTTTGTCTGTACGTGCGAAACATGTGTTTGCTTAAGAAAACAATGCTTCCTCGTTTAAATAAATACTTATCTAATCAGTAATTTTACTTTCTTAAGGCAACTTTATTACTAGGAAGTAGTGTATAACTTAGTAAAACAAGCCATAAAAATCTAAAAATAAAATTAAATGTATTTTCAACGAGCATGTTCTATTATAATAATTGAGAATGGTAGTAGATCAGTTAAAAAAAGAACAAAACACTTTCTATACACTCTGCAACCTTCAATTTTTTAAATCGATGAAAAGACAGCGAATAAAAACTCTATCCCTCGACTTTTCTCGCTTAAAGGAAACAAAAGCAGCAAACAGACGGAAAATTCACATGAAAAATGAAAAAAAAAAGCATAACCTTGTACATCGAGAAACGGTATATCGCAGAAATAATTATCCGCTGCTTAAGAAAATTGCTATGCGGTGGGCTATCTCCGATCGCGTGCATTTTCTTACACCGCCCGTATACCGGAAACCTGCATCGCGCACACACGTGTGCACTGCCTAATGGTCACTTTTCCGGGGAAGCGTACTCTAGAAATTACTCCAATTCAGGCTGTTTATTATTCTGTCTTGTAGATTAAAAATGATGGCTTTTTACAAGTGCCCGAGCGCCTCCAACACCTCCGAACACCCATAATGCTACTTTTACAAGGGGGCGTTGCTGAGAAAAATACTCCAGTCAGGAGGAAAGAGAGAGAGAGAGATTAGGATCGGCGCAACGATACTCGCCCATCGAGTTCGAGAACGTCGCGCGTTTCACGCCGCCGTTAAGGAGTCACAATACGCTTCTCGGAAACTCCGCGCGCACTACCGACCGATCGGGCATTTTTATTAGGTCGTTGCCCATCGCGGAGGTGTTCTCTCGTGCGTGCTCGAACGCAATTCACGACGCCGTCGCTTTTCTTCTTCTTCTTCTTCTTCTCCGCGGCCACTTTTCGTGCCTCCCAGGTGAAATAAATCTTTATCAGATTTGTCGCCGACGAGTGTGATTTATAAAGGATTTTTCTCACGTGCTGAAATCGCTATTTTTCACCGGCTCGCTTTTTTTTTTGTTGTCACGTACGTGCGATTTTGAAAAGTTGCCGCGGCTGCGCCGAAACGTACGCGCGATATGAATTTATCCGCGGAGCTGGAAAAAACAAACTTTCTAAAAAAAGAAGTGTATATGTGCAGGCTGCACCGTTAAATAGATTAGACATTCTTAACATTTTTTTTTTTACTGAAATTAACGCCTAATTGCAGAGCGAATTTCGTTTCCGCATATGAGCTTTCACTGCCGTATAAGTAAATCTCAATTTTTTTTTACGTAATTATAATTCAGTGTTACACCTATTCTAATACAATTCAAAATACCTCGACTTCCTTTAGTGATTTAAATCAAACAGAAAAGTGTTGAACTCACTGATTTCTCATATAAAAGTAGGGATTCCCCACTGTTTTATCTTCTTTTGAATTAATAAAGAACCAATTTGATTGATTAAGCTTTAAATCTTCCTAATTACATTCGAAATTGAATTATGAAATATAAATATTAGTAGAAAGTATAAAATGCTGCTGTGATTTATTTTCTAAACTAAAACATTAAAATTCACCACAACATCTTATTTCTTAATATCTACGTATAACTATGTAATATCTCTAAAGCTTATTAACTTTAACACAAGAATACAACAACAACAAAAAAGTGGATTTGCTTTATATATCATTCAAATAAAAGTGTAAAATAAACGTTTCACGCCAATAAAAAATGATCCACTCGATCAAAATGTCGGCAAAGCGAAATCAACTTCTCACGTACGTACATAAACGAGGAACCGGTCCCCACCCACACACGAGTTCCAGAATCGCCGAGTTCTTGGAAAAGCACTGCTTCGACCACGACGGCGCGACAACAGGTGTGAGGGCGCGCGCGGCACGCGACGGCGACGAGCAGCGCCGACGACGACGGGGGCCAGGCGAGGTCGAGGCTAACTGGTGTCTGCCGACCGGCCGACGATAGCGAGTGAGACAGGTGCAATGCTCCCTCGATTTAGATTAGAAGCGCGCTCGAGCCCGTGGCCGCTCTGGGAAAGGTTCTTCGAGTTTTTTTTTTATGGCGGGTCGTGTTCTTTTTTTTTTTTTTTAAATAGTATTTGAATTGTGTTTTTCGAAATTTAAGTGATTTTGGGCGGTTCGGGTTTGAGTGATTTAGGATATTTTTATGGAGGCTTGAAAGCTTGCGGTCGGGAGTGGTTTATTAAATCTGGTTTCGGTTTATCGGTTTGTTCGATTTAATTATAGGTGTTTTTAAAATAAATGTTTGGTTCTTTAAATTGACCGATACGAAATTTCTTACAAAATTACTAATTTAATAACATGAATGATTATTATGTGAAATATTTCTATTTATCTATGTTTTAATATTTCTATATTATTGATCAAAACTTGTAACTACTTAAGCAATTACGGAATATACCTATATACATTGAGTAATTCGTATCTATTTTTAATAAAGTTACATAAACTACAGGCTTTTATTTTTGTCATTTTTGTCAATATCATTTTTTATGAAATTTATTTATTTTTTTAAATATTTCGAGTACGTGCAATACAATGTGTCTTTATGATAAAATAACTGTATTTTCAATTTTTTTAAAAAGAAATTTTATTTTTATTATCAAAATCATTTGCCGCTTCAAACAAACATACCCGCTCCCTTATTTACTTTGCAAAATTATATTTTCGTTTCATATTGCGCAAAAATGTCACGATTCCTTCACCGCCAGCTCCGCAATATCAAAAGGTCAATATTATCGTTAAAACGAGGACTTGGCTATTGTGTTAAACTGATGTCGAAAAAAAAAATCACCGAGCGTAACTAAAATAATACTCAACTTAAAGTGGAGAAAGTTAAAGGAAGACGCTTTAAATTCAAGGAGGGAGCGCATTACGTTGTTACAACTTAATTTAAATTCGTATCAGCGAAGTGAGCTTATTCTACTTAAAGGAATAATAGAAGTATACTTTCGCGCTGCACCACGAACTTTAAGAAAATTAGAATGGTATTATCCTTAAAATCCAATTGCATTTGCAATTATTTAAATTGAACTTAGCGAGCTGACTTCCCAACAGTTTCTTCTTGCATATTCATTCCCTAAAAAAAACATTGTTTTTATATCCAATTAATTAAACAAGTTGTAATCACCACAAACTATTACAACTATTTCAAGTTTTTATTGCTACTTTAACTTAAAAGCGTGTACTATAATCCGCTTTAAAAATAAAACGATATTAAGACTAATTATATGGAGCATTTAAAGAAACAATTGAATTGGTTAATGGATAAATTTCTGATTAAATGGTTAATTCGAAACATTTTAATGTAAATTTAATATCTAATAAATTTTCTGTAACTATTCCGAAATGCATTAATAAATGCTTTATAACAAAACATAAATTTCTAAATGCAAAAGTTAAAATGTGCACAGCTTGTTACTTGCAATTAGATAATATTGTTAACGTTTATTCTAAGAGTAAAATAATCAAGCACATAACTAAACACATTGAATTTTGTTAGTCATAAAAAAAAATTAGAATTATACACGCCTCGTCACACTAAAAAAATCCGACGAACGCGTCAATCATAAATTCATTCGTTCGTCGTAAAAAGTTTGAATCACACTACGGTCCATTGATGCCCAGCCAGAAAAAAGGGGGTAAGGGCACTCCGAAACCCAGCAGCCAGTCCCGATATTATTTTAGAAAACGAAAGTCCTGACAGCTGGCGCTTGACGGTCAGCGAGCCGAGTCCATATACCCGAGACTCTCACTCGGCCTGCTCGCGCTTATATATAAATCAAGCCGAGGAAGCGGCGAAATCTTTCTAACACGTGCGCCGCTCGCCCGACGAAAAACCGCGCCGATGAGTTATTGCGCGTTGCTCGCGAGCGCAATCCCCCGGCTCCGGGCTTTTCGCCTCGATGCGCGCTTCCTTTTGTTTCGCTTCCGAAGTTTCTTTTTCTTTCGACGCTGCCGAGTGCTGATAAGTTTTAGTGGCACGTTCTCTTTCTCCTTTATACTTTTTTTTCTCGTTTTTTTTCTTCTTCTGACAAATCGAAGGCGCGAGAAGGAGAGGCGCTTATAATTTATGCTTTTGTAAGCGGCTTCTGGAGGTTTATTGGGTGCGCGGGGAATTTACGTGACGGGGGACAGTGTTGTGATTGTAGCTGAAACGACTTTTTTTTTTTGGAGAGGGGAAGAAGGCTCTTGATGGCGTGTCTTCTGTCGCGTGAGCGATGATCCCACACTTTAACGTCTTTATGAAATTGAGCGAGAAATCTCGAACTCTTTTTCAGCTCGTATAAAGCAAATAAAAATTTTGATCGGCTAATTTAAGCCTTGTTGCAATTGTACTTAGCTATTTATTTTTCTTGTGGCATAAGAGCAAAATCGATAAATCTAGCCAGCTGCGCAAACATCCGTCTGAGCGTTTATTATATCCTTATAAATGAAATAAAATCCCTTTAACTCCAACTTTTATAGTAAAAGTAAACGCGCTACGTGGGACTTACATCTACTTTACATCTACTTTTTATTCGTTTTAAGTTGTTGTTTTTTCTTTTTTTTTAATATTCGCCAAGCGGCGAGCCCCATTCTACTTTGTAAAATTCTTTCGAAAAAGGAAACTCGTTTTCTCTCATGTTATTTGCTCACTGAGCCAAACAGCGCGTTCACGTACGGCTTTGTATATGTATGTATGTCCGACGTGGCGCGAATAAAACTAAGTACGCAAATTTCGCCGAGTCTTTCGACATTTTGCAACTATGTATCAACGTTTAAAAAAAAAAAAGGAAAGAAATAAAGAAAGAAAAAGTGCCTCGTAACAAAACGTTCGTTGCGACGAGCAAGCGCTACCGAAGGTAATCGAATTTCGCTAAAAATAATTCCATGTAATCGCCGCCAACTTATGAAATCGCCATCGCCTCTTTTGTGCTAAATTCCTGCACGGTTTCTAGCTGACGCGCAACTGAGGAGGCGAGGAGGAAAAAAAAAGAAGAGAAAAATAAAATTGCAGCGAAATGCGATCGCCGAGCTCTGCGTGTGCATACAATCAAACAACGAATAAAACTCGCGCGGCGTGAATGGAAAAGGAAAAAAAAAACACGTCTTTGCTCGCAGTGAATTACGTACGAGCGCGGCGAAAGTAAACGTTTGTTTAGCTATCGAGAAACTATTATCTGACACTTTGCGTTTAATTGAATTGCAGGAAAATTTATTGATTTGGTCAATAAGTTAAAGTGTCTTATGAATTATTGTAGATAAATTTGAATTGTGTAGAGTACTATAAATAGGCAAGGATAACATTTTTTCGTAAAACTATGATAACTATGTATAAGATAAATTTGAAAGTGCTATATAAAATGTTTTGTACTTGCTTGTTTTTATTATGATTTTTTTACATTTTTAATTTTCTAAAGGGTATTTCTAGTAAAATATTAACCGTTTAATATTAAAATAAATAAGTAAATTATTGAATATAATAGTGAATAATTTAATCTTGAGAATTAAAAAAAAAACAATCAAGAAATTCCGTAATTCTTATAACGTTTACATAGCAATTTTGATCACACGTGAGTAATTATCGTAATTATCATCAACGAGGCAACTTTATCTTAATATTACTGAGGATAATTCAATGAGTTTTTAAAAAATGTGATGAAAAAGTTCTCTCCTGACAGTTTTAATCGGACTCGTGGTAAGAATCAGTCGAACGACGATCAAGTGGCGACCGCAAAAGAAAATACCTCGGTTTTGCCCTACAAAATACATCCAGAAGCCATACGACCGAATTGAGATGCACACGATCCGTTTGCAAGTTTAATCCGTCCAATAAGTCGATTCTCGTCGATTTGCATTTTTCAGAGCCTCTCTCCGATGTTTGATGCATATTGAATTCAGAGAAACATTTCGCATGGGCAGTGGAATTTAAAAAAAAATATGTTCTTTTTAAATAAATTCTTTAAAAGTATTTTTATACTTGCATACAGGAATTAACACACGAGTCAACGTTATATTTCATCTGCATATGTTTATTCCTGCATTATATTTAAATTTTATTTCTCGTATAAGTGTGTACTATTTCAGTTGTAGGATAGATCTCGAAACTGTTAGTCGCCGGAAAAATCCACTTACAATTTCACGTTGCGAAAGTATAATTGAGTACCGGAATAAATAATGCAGCATCATTTTTACCGCTTCTAAGTATTACTGTCGTATTTAGTAAACTAGCAAAGATATTAAATTATATGTACTTACACTTTAATTTCTTTATTTTGAAATGCTAAACTACCGTATTTTAAACATTCCAAGTATTCTTTTACAAGTGAAGCATCAGCATAAAATAGAATAAAGACATTTAATAAATTCTGATAATTTATACGTGAATAGACAAGTAGAAGGTAATACATTTATATGGGTATGATAATTATGCAATAACATTGAATTTATTCAAAATCTATGTGGCTTCACGAACGGAAAAGACCTGCTCGGCTCCGAAAGTTGATTGGATCATTATTTTTGAATAATTAAGCAGACATCACGAATGTTTTTTTATGCGTAAGCTTTCAATTTAATTGGTTCGATAAAAATAGGTCAGTAGTCAATTTCCAGCACTTTGTCAAAACCTTGTCAGTGATAAAAGTATATCTAGATTGATACGCCTCTGTGATACGAACTAAAAAACAAAAACATTCTGCTCACATCATCTCTTTAAAAAACCAGTGACAGGATGTTGCGAACTATAGAATGAAGCAATTTGATTATTTAATGGATAGCGGTAAAATTCAAAACATTTTTATTTAAATTTAATTCTTTTATTTGAATCGCCAAAGAAGTTTATGTCTGTTCAAATAAATTAACGCATTTATATAATTAAACTTTTCAAATTTGCTACAATTGTAATATATCGCGAATCCTACATGCACAACCTATTGTTTGCTGTCTTATTAAATAATAACAAAAAGTAAATTAATTAAGCGTATACATTGGATTTAATTAGTTTATTTTAAAGTAATCAGATTGCATACACTCCCCCACCGTGAAAATAAAATAAAGAAAAAAATAAATAAAACACCGAAACACGCGGTCCAATGATGAAATCGAATTTCCCCAGAAGCCCGCGGAGGTGCCGTTCAAACAGACAACGCCATCAGGCAGTCGTGCGCTCCGCCCGTCGACCGACGACAGGTCCCGAAGAGGGTCGAAACCGAAATAGCCCGATAAAGTCCATTCGCGGCCGGCGTCGCGTAAACAAAGGCCCAGAACCGTCCGCGAGCACATCCAGACGGCGGGCGATACGACGAATCGCTGCAGCAACCGCACGCCGCGGCTGCGCATATAATGAGCCGTCGAAAACGGCACGAGCTCCGTTTCAATTGCCTCCTCTCCCTCCCTCCCCCGTGGAGGAAAAAAGGAGAGTGAGTGAACGACTATGAGAGAAACAAGGCCGCGCGCTAAAACGCCACAATTGGCTTTTGTTGTTTCGGCCTCTCGCAGTCCGTCCCTTTAAAAGGCACGCAGGCGCGGGTTATGTCACGAGGCGAGACGCGCGAGACTGAGACTTCCGCTTTGCGCGCCCGATAAGGCGGCGGCGTCGTCGGGGCCATTGAGAATCGCGAGAGACGCCGCTTATCGGACCGTACGCTCGGCGACATTGCCAGATAGGAGAGTGCCGCACGGGAGTGACAGCCCCGGCGTCAGCGCAATCTGCATATATATATTATATGTATATACACGCGTCCGGAGAAAGCGACGCGGGAGGAAAAGCGTCGGTGCGCTTGCGCGAAACTTCGTGCGGGTGGTGAGGCTATCTGCTGTGCGTTCACCCCTGCGCTTCCACCCCCCTTTGGCTCTAAGCTCGGCCGCGCTTTCAGTTCGCTTGATTGTACTGGAGGGTTTCTAGCGTGGGTTGTTGCTTTTTCGAAGAAGTCGTTTTGACTATTTTCTTTTGTATTGTAGATGCTTTGGGTGCGTTTGGATTCTTTCGCTATTAGATTTTTTATGTATATGTATTTATAGGTTCTATAGAATTTTTTTAGTATTGCTTTACATCACGAATTTTTATTAGTATTGTACTGCGTTCGGAGAACCTTAAAATTTTAAGGTGATCCTTCGGAGTAGAGCTTTAATTACTCATGCGGCAATCTAAATTTATGTGAGTTTGAGTTAAGCGATTAAACACTGGGAAATTCTTGAAAATCTTTTGAGTTTTATTCTGGCTAGTTGAGCACGGTTCATTATGTTTATGACTTTGGCAAATTTCCCAAAGCCTCCTAGACACTACCTTTTTTGGAGCAAAGGCACTTTGATCTCTATAGATTTGGAGATTAAATTGTTTGTGTAAACACATGTCGACAATGTAAATAAAATTGTTCCTCAATAAGAAACAATTATTTATTGAATGCTCGGGTGAGCTAAATTTGTCACTTTTTATAGCGTTAAAGATAATTTATGTGATTCATGAATATGAAAACACAATTCAGGTTATTAAGATTAATTCATTCATCAATTGAATAAAAAATTTAATTAATTAATTAAATGTGTATGAATCGACTTCTTCAGGACATCAAAAATGTATTTTTTGTTTTATATAAAAGTATAACAATTGATACATAGATCTAAATCATATTAAATTAAAATTTTGTTTATTTTGAAAAACATGATAAACATGTCTTAATTTGAATGATATTTTTTTTTTTAAACAATAATTATATCCGTGTTCTAGGTGACACAGGCACTGTATTTTATTTAAAAAAATTGCAACAATTTCTACAACAACAACAACTGATGCGAAATACAAATGCATTAAATTTGGGGTTCATTTCCATTTGTACTTAAAAGCTATTGTTATTTTCATTTATAGAGAATGTTGCTTATTGCTCACTCGACCAAAGCATTATACTAAACTTTTGTAAAGAAAAAAGAAATAAAATAAACTGAACATACGACTTAAATTTCCCCACAAAACGTAGAATTTAAATGCCCGCAGTAAAAACAGAAAAACCAACCCCTCGAAACTACGATACCCTCCCCTCCCCCACTCGACTCCCCATGCACCCTTGCCACCCCTCTAAAAACAGCCAACAATTTCCCACCGGTGCGACGAAACATCGCGCCTCGCGAGCACCGTTCCCCGCCCGATTAGATAAAACGCGGATGACACACGACACGAACGCGCGCGCGAATATCGCGCCCGACTCTCACAGCTCATCCGCGGGGGTGGGAGTAGCGCAGTCGTGCACCTGCGCCCCCCCGGCACTTATGCACACGTACAAAACTATACGCATATACCTGGACTTCTTTGGTTCGCAGCGACGGCTCTCCTCCTGCCGCTGTTTACAAACACTCACGGGCACGTGGACACCCACCCACGCACACACACTGCACTCACTGCACTGCACCGCTGCGGTTTGGTCCCGCGCGCACTTGCGCGTATAGGTCCGCGCTCCTCGGGCGTGTACGTCCGATAACAACGGCTCGTTTTTATCTGGAGTGCCTCGGCGAAGCTCAAAGGCGCCTTATCGGGACACTAGACGATGGCCGGTGGTGCCGGCGGCGCTGAGTGCAGCCGGCGTCGCGGCGCGAGAATCGAACGGGAGCGCCGCATCGCCGGGGACGTGCCTCCGATAATTAAAGGAGGATTCCTTCGGGGCCGAGCGCCGGCAGGTAGTAGAGAAAGAGCCCCCGGAGTGGGAGAGAAAACGGGTCCTCTGCACCTTTTATCCTACTCGGACCGCACCGCACTGTTCCTTAATATTTTTTTTCTTCTTCTTCTTCTTCCTCTTCAGAGAGGGACTATATACCTACTCGCGCTCCATTTACTCAGAGAGCGCTCCGCTTTTATTCCCTCTGAATTCAATGCAACCGGATCAACTGTAACTGCACCGAATGCATACATCTATCTGCGCAATGTACTGTATTGTAGCAGCATATATATATCAGCATATAGTATATATCGGATGCAAGTGTATTATCTCTAAACACTTATATATCGATAAGATTATAGTTCTACGTCGTTTCGACACCAACAAGTGTCCTTATCGCGCGGACCTCGACGCGACGTTTTTAAGATCGCGGATACGGGAGAAAATCGCGAGGCGCGAAGGCGGTATGGGCACCGGCAGGCGTGCAGAGCGCGTCAAGGTGAGGCGTTGGTGGATTGCTGACTCGAGCGGTGAACCGAGCGCGAGGACGCCCGAGCCCAGACTGACTGGCGTGGACGCGGCCGGCGGATGAATTTTCCCACTCGCCGCGGTGCGCGCGCGCCAGCTCGCTCTTCCGGAGGCGCGAGCGCACGAGCTCAGCGCCACCGAGTGGCCGCTCGTTCGACGCGAGATGTGTGTTCTGTATTATAGGTGCCCGACTGGTACTACTGCCTGTGGATTCGATCATTATTTTTTTTTTTTTTTTGCCGGCGAAAAAATATTTTTAAACGGCTGATTTTCGTTAGCAGAACCACCCTCGATATTTACAAAATCTTTAATAATTATTTTTGCAGCCGAGGCTCCCTATTCTAATCAATTTTATTGGATTACTCGTAAAAAAAGACAACTTTCTGATAAAA
>JAWWEN010004236.1:0-30047 GCA_035582955.1 Sycophila texana | reverse complement strand
AATTAAAGTAAAAGCTACGCGTATGATTTTTTTGAGCAACTTCTTAAGAAAGTGAAAAATCACGATAACCACCTTAACTGGTCTCTAAAACTGCACTTGTAATTTTAAAATGAAATTCGTTTATAAATACATAAGAAAGGAAGACATAATTGGTAAAATTTTTACCTTACAACAGCATTGCTGTTTTTTGTTGGTGGCATGTACAATAATTGACGAAGAATTTTTTTTTTTTAATTTTATTTCTGACTTAAGTAGCAATTTTTTTTCGACTATTTTCTCCGACAAAGTACTCGAAATCCATTTTGGAACCGGAGGTGAAATTTCGTACGACTAGTTACTAAAGAGTTTTAACTAAAATTATGGGAAAAATGCTGTTGGAGCGGGCGAAGGTTCTTTCGCGTTTTAGAAAGTGCGATTTTCTACGAAAAACTTTTATAATCACGGTTATAAAACTATTTTTAGGCCTAAAAAGTTTTCACGCGACGGGATGCGGAAAACAATGAAACAACTCCTCAGCTAAGCTTTCTTTGAGAAAAATCGAGAGAATCTGTTCGGGAAATTAACAGTATTGTAAAAACAGCGCGATTTTGCTCAGAACGAAACCCCTGCATTTATATAAGTCGAGATTAAAATACAGCTCCCGTTTTTTAATAATCACGACCGGATCAATACCGAATTCCTCAGAACTTTTTCTTCATTCCAGTAAACCCCGTACCAGTTAGACAGTCGTGTAAAAATTGTGTAAAGCATACAATTTTATTGCTAAATGTAATAAATATTTTTTCAACTATCCTTTAAATATATACCTGTTTAAATTGAAACCGGCAATGCTAATATTATATATGCATTTTTTTCAATAATAATACAAAAAATTAAAATAGAAAAATGTATGTCAAGCAGTGTAATAGGAAATCGTATGAAACATATGGAATTTTAATCGCTGAAGTTAATAAGCAAATATCCTTTAATCCTTTAAATATATTAAACTGCAATCGACAATGCTATATATATATTATGATGCATTTTTTTCAATAATAATACAAAAAAATTAATCAACGTAAATAAATCATAAAAAAAATTGTGCTTTCCCACAAACGTCTTTCCGTTATTGGCGAGACCCTTCCTCATTAACGGGTGTAATCGCACGTAAACAACCCAGCGGGGTTCACTGTCAAGGTCAGTGTCCATCGTGACCTTATCGCCGAGGGGCGATCGGCCGTTAACGCGCGGATAATTCCTCGGCGACTTTGCAAGGCAAACAGTAAAACAGCTTGTCGAGAGTACACGCGGAAGGTCTCACGCACACGATTGTTCAACCTTATCGAGTGATCTCGAGATTAGCTTTTCTCTGGAGAATATTGATTAAACCGACCCTTTTACGAGCCGAGGATGCCAAACGGAGTGGAGGTAAGTTTTCTAGCCGCGCGTATTAATATTCATTTTTTTTTTTTGGTTGAGGGAAGCTATAGAGAAATAAAGTCAGGTTTAATACAGTGCAATTAAAATGTTTCTTTTTACTGATACTGTGCAATTGATTTTAATTTCAAGTATTATTTAAATTATGCACGTATACTGAGGAAAAGAATTGTGAAAATTATTATCTCGATTTAAAACAAAAAATATAGTAAATTTAGCAAAATTTATTGTACAGTATGGTATGTTTTATCTAAGAGTTCAATTTGTGGTCATATTTCCAGACAAATAGTAATTTTTTATACAATACTTTATTCTCATTATTGTCCCCAATATTGAAAACTTCGATTCTTTAGATTCTTGACGAATGCAATACAATATATCGCAGCGTAAAATAGAAATTCAACGCCGCCTAAAAGAAGCCTTAAAATAAAAATTAATCGAATTAAGAAACTGAGTAACTGTTTGGCCATTGAGGTGAGGGATCGAAGAGTGTGAAGTCTGAGTGAGTAGTAAAGCTTTAAAAAGCCATGCAGGAAAGCTCTGAGGCTAATGCGCATTCGCCGCCACTTGACCAAAGAAAAATTAAAGCGCATTGCGTAATGCAACGGTATAATCGCTCGGCTATCCTGTTACTGTATTTCGTACTCGCATATCGCATGTGTCCTCTCTCTCTCTCTCTCTCTCTCTCTCTCTCTCTCTCTCTCTCTCTCTCTCTCTCTCTCTCTCTCTCTTTTTACTGCATTCGCTACTTCTGCCGTTCTACACCTCGAAAACATATAAGGCTCGCGTGTGAATAGACTCGGTCGATGTTCCCAAGCTGATTCTCCCTTCCCTGCGTTTGACGTATTGTCTTGATACGATTGTTTTAATAATTGATAGATTTCGACGTTTCATTAGGTTAAAAAATACAAAATAAAAATTTGTTAATTTATAACAATAATAAAAAACAGTTTATTTTATAAAAATAATCATAAACAGTAAACTAGCGATATGTATAAAAATAACTGATTTTAAAGTGTACAATTTAACTCTTAATTTTCTATTCTATACCATTCTTTTATTAGCCTTTCAGTTGCATGATGTATTATGAAGATTAGCAAATGTTAAATAACTTTTAAAGAATGGTTTATTCTTAGGGAATACAGATAAACAATAAAAAAGATTAATTGTTAATTAAATTGACGCATTGCATAAAATTATATTTCAAAATTTTATTCAGTTTTTTATTCAATAAATTATGAATGAAAAATTGTGTATCTTTTTGCAATAACCCATTAATCACTATATATTTATAAATAATCATTTCAGCGTTTTTAAATTACTCTCTGTTGCAGCAAATTTTATTTGCATAAAAATAATTCTCGCTTTCAAACCAGGAATAAAAGAAAACTAATTTTTTCTTCAACAAAACGACCAACTGAAAGTTAAATTGACTGCTTTAAAAAATCCAGTCACTGATAAAACTCGTTACGTAAACTTACGGTTCAACCCATTAGAATTTGCATAAAAAAAGATAAAGAAAACATTTCTAAAAAGTCCATATGCATTACAATTTTGCCATTGCGAAAGCGTACACAGAAAAAAGTTCGCGATCCAAGGCCCCGGAAGACAGAGGAAAACGTAACACTCGCGGGGCATGCCTAGCAGGAGCACAATCGTTCGTTGCGCGCGCGATTTTGTGAAACGCCACGGGTTGTTATGAAAATATTAAAACAGCGTTTTTTTGCGCAATTCGCGCAACGTTATACGTATTTTCTTGCGTGGCCTTTTTTCCAACGCTATAATAAAGTTTTCGAATTATGATACTGCCACTACGATTGCATCGACTTTTCTAATGAATTCTAATTTAAGTGCAATTGTCTATGCACCCTTACACTGAAAAAAATAAGAGGGGAAAGTTTACAATAAATTTTGAAAGATAGGGACAGACTTTGCAAGCTAAGAATATTACTAGAAGTTTTCGAAAATTGCTATAAATTTTGGAAAAATTACAATTTTTATGGTAAAATTTGCTGTAATTGTGGCAAATTTTACTATAAAATTGTAATTTTTCCAAAGTTTATAATAATTTTCTTGACTGACCAGATCGGTCTCCATCTTACTAAATTTATTGTAAACTTTCCTCAATTATTTTTTTCAGTGTACTATTTTTATTTTCGCCTTTGTTTAGTTAAATTTTCCCGCTGATAAATCAACAATTACAAAACGCATATTTTATCGCTTATACGCGTACAATGGGAACTAGAAGAGTGTAGTACAAAACGTTTTTAAAAATAATTTTCTTTTATTTTTAACCCGTAAAAAAGTTAAGCGAAAATAGAGTTGCGCCCGCAACACCCGGTTGAAACTGTAGCAGCTTGCGCAACGTCGTAGAAAAATGACGGCGCTTTCTTAATTTGCAAATTGCAGACCGGCGATCGGTAATTGCCGTGAAGGAGGAAAATTGAGTGTTTCGATCGGTCGCTAATCGTGGATGTCAGCTATATGGTTTTCATGCATTGTTTCCATTCTTTGTCTGCTTAGGCTAATACTTATACACCCACCAAAGAACCTAAGGTCATAAAACATTTTATTTTTCATTGCTTATTCGTTATAAAAATTTTTATTTCAACAAAAAAAAACGTACGTGAATTTCAAATTAAGGTGTAAATTAAGTTCCATCGAATAAATGAAATTTTCTATATACCTAGGTCTAAAAAAATTAACAGATAACATTTTTTTTATTGCATATATTATCTGCTTTTATTTCAACAAAAAATTACCCGAATTTCTAATTAAGTTGTATCAAGTATCGTGGACTAAATGAAACTTTCTTTCTAATACATTTCTATATATCTCTGCGTTTAAACAGGTATATCACGGAACGTACGGAATCAAAGCGCATATATATATACATTACTCAATTGCGCAATCTAACCCGCGCGCAAATCAAATAAGAAACCTCTGAAACATTCCGACATCGTCGTAAATACCCTCTAAAACGTTTGCGCCAAAGAGCAAAAAAATTGTAATCCCGTCCAATCGAGCGCCACGTCGTTGAGAAGCTCGTAACCGCGAGTTTATCGTGGCCGCGTCGCTTCCGCGGGGGCCGGCGCTACCGTGCGGTTGCGCAACTGCACACGCGAGCGTCGGCCGCGGGGACTTTCGCCAGCGGGCCGCGCGATTCGCGAGGCCTTCGCGCGACAGCGGGGGACTGTTCACCGGGGCTGCTTTTTGCGAGGCTGGGGATCGGGCGCAAGGTTTGCGCTTGCGCAAAGTCCTGCTTGCCGCCGTGAGCTTTTTTTTTTGCCGGGTATTAACGCTCGCGTCGGGGTTTATGGGTCGGTGCTCGAAGGTGCGGACGCGGGAAAGATTTAAAGGCCTCGGCGGAGGAGAGATTTGTGGCGTGGCGCTGGGTTGGGAGTGATAAGGATTTTACGAAGCGCTCTGGGTCTTTTGTCGAACTGGGTTAAGCAGGTGAAATATGCTTGGCGGGGAATTTGTAGAATATATTTTAGCCGCTACTCGTAAATAGTGTTTTCATTTTATTTTTTAATGACAAACATTATTAAGCGAGCAGCGTTGGCTGGATAGATGTCGGCTGCTCATTATTTTTGTTAGTTTTAACGATAGTGTGTATAAATTTTCATAAATTAAGGCTCCTCGATAGCGCTATTTTCTCATGAAAATATAACAGTTGTTTCGCATCTTTTAAAGTATTCTTAAAGTATAGTGTGCCAGTAAAGTAATGGGAGAAAACTTGTAATTTGACGTTATTACGTTATTACGCAATGTGAGCATAATTAATTCCGACTTTTTGTGCACGTGAGAAAAGATTTCCACAAACTACTTTGAAAAGAATAAATACTCCTCTCAGATAGATATACTGAAAGCTCCGGTTGCTCAAACTTTATATTAATTTCCTTCTCGCGAATTCCTTCGGCAACCATAGGCTTCATCTTTCTATAAGCAAACATTCTTTATAACTACAAATACAAAATAAAATCATTTTCATTAAATTAAACAAAAATACCTGCAGTAAGTACTTTAATCGTATATGAAGATCTAATAACAATAGCCTAACGCCCGAACTGTAAAACAGAAATAAACTTTTTAATATGAAAATCATCATAAAGTGAAAAAAATTGCCATAGAAAAATAGAATGAACTAACGGTGGACCTCATTACCTTGAACCAGTGCGCAGCGAGCAACCGGTTGAACGTTTTCATTACTGCAATTAGCGAAACCCCCGTGAAAGCCAATAAGCGACGGAGGGGATGGAAGAAGGTCGACTATTTCGCGAACAAGAATCACGTCTCTCAGCGTCAAGGAAGCATCTCGTTGAAAATCCATGACGATTTTGCAGCAAGTGAATTTCGAGGCTTTCAGCCTCAGTTTCCGCATCAATGCACTCAAACGCCGAGGCGGCTGATTAAGTAATACGTACTGCGATTCTCGCACTGAAGATCATGTTTTTTTTTAATTCGACCTTTGAATTGATTGGGCGTAACATTATATCTGTGGATCGCATCTAATTGCTCTTTTTATCTTATCTTTACGGAAATAAAGAAGATGCAGAAATAATAAAGCTGATAATTTCAGATAAGATTGATGTCTGTCTTTCTTTGTGTGCAGTACAGTGACTCAAACTTTTCGACTGCTCTTTAATTTCAAGAAAATTGATATAAATCAATTTGCGAATGACTGTACACTGTCAATAATATGAAATTTTTTAAAAAATATCACGAATTTACGCTTAATACGACGATCAAAGCGTGTACTAAACGTGTAAGTGGAAAAATCCGGGTACTGCAAGACAGTCTTATTTTCTCTATAACGTTTCGCTTTATTTCGATTAGTCGGGTGATATATACCTTCTTGCAAATACGACGACATTAATCACCTATAAGAATTTATCATAAAAAACTTCATAATCTAAGAAATACTCAATATTAACAAAAAAATATATAACCACAGTAATCAGATCTGAACGAAAAATGTGCGTACTCGCTCGAAGTGCGTATAAATAAACAAGAGATCAAGCGCGTTACAAAATCTCGGCACTCGCATGATTTGCTGGTACGTTTCCCACGCTTTCTAGGCGTGCGCGCGCTCACCTGCTCGCGCCGGAATACAATGCGCGATCGTAGACAATGCGTCAGGGCGACGAGGAAGCTCGCGGAGCTCGTGCTAATTGCGCGGACGAATCCGCCGCGACGCGGCAAAAAGTGAAAGCGTCCAACCTAAGTAATAGGATTTTATCAGTTATGTAAGAATGCGCACCAGGTAAACAAAGCGTTTGTTGACGCGGCCGGGACCCGCGTAAAATATTCTCCGCTCGGGATTGGCTCGGGCGATGTGGGGTTTGGGCTTTAGCGTCATTTGCATATCATCCACGTCGACTTTCGACTTAATCTGAGGCGTACCAGATTTCGATGGGATAGAGCGATAGGAAAAGTGACGAAGTGGGTCAAAGTTTTAAAGAGATAAATTGATAATTGATTGTTTCGATTTTGAGACTGTTTTAGCATTATGTATTTAATTATACAATAGGAATATCACAGACCACAGACTGGACTCTTAGACAAAAAATATCATACTCTACAGTACAATTTTCTTATAAATAAATATAGTAAATTTTATTGGACTGAATTGGAAGTAATCCTATTCGTACAGCAAAGTTTATTGTATATGGAATAAGTATGGTCATTTTTATCTGTAGTCTGTGGTCGCGTTCCTAAGATATAGTAATTTCTATATTATTATACTTTTTTTCGCTGTATTATTGGCAATGGCGAAGTATATTATTTGTTGAATTGTTTCGTACTACACTTTCGTTACTTTCGCTCTTTTTTATCCACTTTTATTTTATGTGCATATACTTTTTTTGGTTCATAAAAGTTTTAATTACCGACTAGTCATAGAAGCAATTAGCAATAAATTTGACAGTGATAAAGAAATATTTACTAGGTTTTTTTAACGATTAAAAATAGATTTGCCACCGCTATAATTCATTACAGTAAATACACCATTTTATTTAAAAAAAAAAAATTCCATTCTTTGTAATAAAAATTCTTAAAGTTTTAGATAAACTCTAAATATTAATCAAATTAAAAAAAAAGGAACACAAACTATATTGCCTCTTAAGATTCACGATCTCAATTTGAAAAGCAATACCCTCTCTGCGCGTCAAGAAGAGGCGAATCTCTTAAATGGGTCAGCGTACCGCAAAAGAACAAAACGATCGGAATCTTAGTTTACCCGTTGGCAATCTTCAGCGCACAATCTAGCCCAACGCGGGCAATTAAACCGCGGCGCTTATGCACACGATGCATATATAAGTAATACACTTACGCGGTGCGCACCACTCGCGGCACAATCGTTATCCAATCGCAGTGTATCCCGCAGGGAGCCCTGCACTCGCCGTGCTAATGAATTTACGTAACGAAGGCGAGCGTGCGCTCGAGATTTTGCAAGACTCCCGTGTTATACGTGTATAATACCTCGAGAGTGCGTCCGCGCCTCCTCGGCCACATCGTAATCTGCGACTGCGGGAAAATAGCCTCCACCGGCGACCTTATTTGCGAAAAAAAAAGAAAAGGAAAAACAAAACGGGGAAAACGCCAGGCGTCGCGAGCGCCTAATGTGCGGGATGACGGGAAATCATAGTGCGGCGGAGACACGCGAGGATGACGAGGAGCAAATGAGTCGGGAAAAGTGGACTGCGCGTTCCCACGCGAGCGGCCCATTAATTAATTGCGAGCGTCGAGGGATTCAGTCCGGTAGCGAAACCGAGATTTACCGGGGGTACGCTTATGATCTGCTGGATCGTGCTAATGTATAGTGTACGTCATTCAACGATTTGCGGTTTAACTTTTCAGGGATATTTGAATGTTCTACGTAGTTTACGGATAGTGAAACTGCCATGACTTTGAGAGAAAGAGGCAAATTTGATGCTTATCGATATAGTCGAGGTACTATATTGTTGTGCCAACAAGAAATAGAGGCATTATTTAAGTGAAGCCGTCAAGACTGTCGTAATTTTTCTTCACTGCGTTATGAAATTTCATTTAAACTGTTTCTATTTTTATAATAATTTTTTGCGCAACGAGATATTGTATTATTAACTACGTTTTTTTAATGGATGATTAAGTGCTTGGTACTTTAAGTAATTAAGATAAGAATTTCGACATATTTGCATCTGAATACACTTGTATTAAAACAACTGGTAGCGTGGAAATTATTTTGAAAAATTCATGAGCAAAAGATTAATTACCAGCTATTTTTATTCGAATTTGCTCAATATTTATATGTTTACTTGTTATATGACATAATGCAATGCTTTAGATCGTTATAGTGACAAGTGTCCCACCGTCCGATAAGATAAAAATAAAGTCTCATGCTATTTATTCAATTGCATTGTTCGACAATTAATCCTACGTTGTCCCTCTTTCATTTCAACTCCTTGGACACATGAACCGTGACCCTCTCAACGTACGCACATAGCTACATCCGCTTAGCGCAGTGCGCATAAAAACTCCATCAAAGTTCAACCTCATTACGAAGTCCTTCGCCTCATTCCCTAACATCCCATTAGAAACTGTACCTTATCCAACCGAAAGTAAGATAAGTACAGGTCATTACGGTCACCACGCGTACCGATTGTTAATCACCTCGCGTCCTGCGTATGAAGCACATCCCATTCTTTTTTCTTTCTTTCTTTTTTTTTTTTGACCTCGGCGGGAGGATCAGCATCGCGCGCCCGCCGAAACGGATCCCGGCCGTTGTGGCCGGCCCCTTAAAAAGTGAAGGTAGCGCACGCGCGCGACTCTCGTTTTTCTTGAGCACGCCGCCGGCACCCGCGCGATCTCTTTCTCTTTCTCTGCGGGTTAACGGTATATAACTTATATGAAAGAAGCCGGCCGATGGTGTGCGCCTTTGTCGCTGCGGTCACCGGGAATTCGGCGGCTGTAACGGTCCGCCCCCTATTGTCAACGGCACCTTCGAAATTTTAACGGCGGAGAGAAGGTACGCCTCGTTAAGATTTTTTAACTGCTTGCTAATTAATTTTAATTAGAGATCGAAATGTTTCGACGGGTGTCTGTGAAATCAAAGTTGAGCACTGGTATTAAGGCCAGTAGAAATAGAGTTTTTTAAATTCGATGTTTTGAGGTGATGGGAAAATAGTATTTTGTTTTTTAAGGTTTTAAATCATGAATGGGGACGCGGCGTATCGGCGACTCTTTGTTCTTATAAATACGAGAAAGGAAGAGGTTTGGATATATTTGAAACTGTTGTAAAATTGTAATGACAACGCCGAGCCTTTCTCTAGTCATTTTTTTACGGCGCGTAAATAAATGGGGGCAATTTTCGAATGGACACAATGCGTGCTGTTTCTCGAGGTTTTAGTGCTCGTTCAAACTGAACTTTGGTTTTTTATGTACGGAATGATTTTGTGAAGGACTATTAAAGAAAGGAAAGATTCGGACATTACGTGAACGTACGAAAGACGAATGAAAGACTTAGACAGAGAAGAAGAAATAGTAGAATTATTTGTACAATGTATATTTGAGTATTTTCCAAAGTAATCAAGTTTTGGCAGAGAAATTTGAAGCGATGAAAAATATTTGCTAATTTGGCACGATCTTGTTTAGCAAATCTGAACAAATATTTACTTTTATCAAGTGCATCATTTGTACAATATTTCTGCTTTTTTGTAAAAGTTTTAATAATTATTAATGCTATTGAATGGAGATAGAAATTAAATTTTGTTCATGAAGATAAAGTTACTTCCAGATTGACTTACAGCTGGTGTTAAGTATCAATGTTTTTGAATACAAAATTTCATGCTCCATTGTGCGTAAAATTAAGTATCTATTAGTGTAAAATATTTAATAATTATATCAAATAACTATTAAATTAATCAGTGTCTAAATATTATTGGTTTAGAAGTAAAAAAAAAAGTTGAAATATCCCGTTTTCAAAGTAGTGTCGTGTAAAACGTGCTTAAAAAAACTTCAATTCTTAAATCGGGCACATTCCCAGCTAGACTGACATAAAGTACATCGTAAACCTGAGAAGAATACCATTGGCGCCCGCATGATTGCCACAGAAATGGGGTTATGAGGTTTTTCTTTCCATTCAAATCCGCAATCGCTCTGCATTTAAAAAAAAATCGATTAAAGTCGCGACGAAGACCTGAATAATTGAAATAGAGAATTGTCATTTTATACTGATATAGTTTCCCTTACTGTTTGTTATAATTTTCCTCGGACGACTCAAAGTTCTCACGAATTAAAATAGGACACTCTATTGCTATACATAAAAACTAAATTATCCCATTAAGTATAGTTCGCCTATTTTTAATAACGATTTGTTTAGCGGTAAATGAACTGACCTTCAATAAATAGTAACTGATAAACGTAATTGTATGCAAAATTAAAAAAAAAAACGAACAATTATATTGTAAACACGATATAAACTGCAAGGTTCCCAGTGCATTTATAATTTCTTCAATATTTATTTAAAAAATTTCTACGCATATTTATTTAAATTTCATACAACCAACCGATCATTATCTGCAAAATTCTTTGCCGTCGAAAATTTAATGTACAAACCTATATCGAATGCAATTATCACCTTACTATGAAAGTACCGTGATTCCGGTCACGGTCTTGTTAACCACTGCACCGGAAAACTATAACGAAAAATTAATTTATGCGCCATTGCATGCAGAAAGTTTGATAGAGTGACCCTCGTCGAGATTATGCCTCTGGAAGTCGCGCGAAAGAAAAGGAAATCGAAAGAAAAGCTCGACTATGTCTTTTAGCACGGACCGAGGAAATGCAATCTCCCGTTTAATTGCTCCATTAGGCTCGGCAGCTCTCCTCTCCTATCCGTCGAGTTGATAATTTCAATAAAGTTCTTGCCGCGCCACGCGGAACTTTCTCCGCGGCGCAAGTGCCAAGCTATAGAGTCGCGACCGGATAGACATAACACGGACAAAAAAGAGAAATGGAAGGTACCTCCTAGACGGTATCACGAAAGAGCATCTGTCGCGTGAGGAACCTGCCACTCGATGCCTCGTCTCTTCGAGGGCTTCTCTCTCTCTCTCTCTCTCTCTCTCTCTCTCTCTCTCTCTCTCTCTCTCTCTCTCTCTCTCTCTTGAACCTGAAGTGCGTTCAACTATGTTTTTATCCTGTTGTTTTTTGTGATTTGTCTTGATGGTTTGCGCGAGGCATGCAATTTTCTTTGCATCATTATTTTATTGCTATTAATTTTTAATAGGCATTGTGTACACTTTTTTGCGTGGTACTTTTATTGTTATTGCTGTCGTATTTTGTTTTGCGGAATTTAAAAGGTATAAACAATTATATTAACGATTTCTACGCGCAGAAAAAAGTTAAGTGACTTCTTTTGGCTTGTAATTTTATGTCGATTGTAATAAAGAAACTACTGGTTAAATTTCTGAATTTTAAATTAAAAAAAATTTTGTTCATTGTTAGTTGTTGTTTACTACTGATACTATAAATATTCATATTCAAATTTGAAGAAAACACTACTTAAGTAAATATGATTTGCTTAAATAGATACAACGTTTTATAGCGATAAAAAAATAGTTAAATTTCGATAGAAGAAAGTTAAATAATTCTGCACTAACGATTAATTAAAAATAATTAATTAAAAATACACATGTTAAAGAATATTTAGTTTAAGAGTTAGCAAACAAAAAAGACAAAGTCGTTTGAATTCAACGAACTTACGATCGCGTAATTTTTTTAACGAGAACATGCGCATGCATTCTAACGTCGGGGCTCGGAAGTGCAGCGGCGCGCAAAGGCGAGGCGCGTGACATCGCTGTTGCTCGGCCGAGCCGTAATAGACACGCGGACCGATCTACGGCTTCCGATGCATTCCGCCAACGAGCCTGTGTTTTTTTTACCTCCCTTCGCGCAGTTCTCCGACTTTCTCGTGGAAAGTTTACTTTGTGTTTCAAGATACACTTCGCTGTTATTCAAAGTGTTGTTTTGTTCGAATTTTTTTTTTAAAGATAAGATAAAGGAACTGGCTTTGTCTATTTTTTCTCTGGTGGAAGTTTTTTTTTTTTATAGAGCAGTGTAATAATTTTTAGGGAATAAGTTAAGTTTTCGAAAGCTTCTTTCTGACTTCTACTGCAACTATATTCTGTGTTATTTTGAATTTTTAACTTGTAAAGGAAGCAAATAGTAAAACTCGGCCAGAGTTTATGTTTGTACTTTTGCATGCGATGCGAAAGTTTGTATCATGTAATTTTTCTAACTTATCCAGGATGTAAATTTTATTTTTACGGTAAGATCTGTTTAATAATAATAAGAAAATGCAACATTTATCTACCTATGTCGTAGAATACGTTAACTCATTATTATTATCATCATCATAAATCAATTTAGAAACGTTTACTTTGCTTTAATATTAATCAACTTTTATCAGGATCATCGTTTGTATTTTCATTACAATAATACATTTCTAAATGAACATTATGCGAATTAAGTTGTTTCATTATACCGTATCAATTTTCGTTCTTTACAATGTTTAATATTTACTCTTTTCTCTTTCACTTTTAACGTTTAAAATTGCTTGATATTTAATTGCATTTCTTTGTAAATAAATGCCATTATTTTAACATTTATTTTACAAAAGATACAATTTACATTTTTCCATAATATTAATTTCAAATGAGAAACTGAGTTTGTAAAATAATCAGTTAATGAAAGAATAATAAATATTAAACCCTTAAAACAACATTCTAAAATCGCAGTCTGTACAAAAGCGCTGTGACGAAATTTTTTCACCGAACCATCCTAACTGCCGGTCATATCACTGCTCCATCACTCAAGCATATTCTCTGCACACATAACGGAACATCTCGCATTACGTCAAGGAAAACAGACGGCGCGCCGTGTACTCCGCCAGGTGCGTTAACCTCCGTAACCCCCTCGCAAATCCGTGGGCCGCGCCTTCATAAAGGTCGGGCGGCCAGCTCATCGCGTGAAAGTTTTTCCCGCACCTTAAGCCGCAATAATCTCACTTTTGTTTTTCCTCGCGCGTGAAAGCGATCCCCGACGGCCAATTAGAGCAGTCGCCCGAGCACGGCCGACGCAACGTGCTGGAAACTACCGCAGCCGTTACGGGAGAGCGTCGTCTGACTTTTTTTTTACCCTTCTTATCACCGGGTCGTCATCTCGACATCAGTGTGAATTGACATTATGAAATTCAGAAACGGGGAGATCGCGGATCCGGGACGAATCTTCGACGACGTCGGCGCTCATGGGAACGAGGGATGGTTTGCTTAGCAGCGGGATCAAAAGAAACGAGTGGATCGGATCGTATGTTTTTCTGAATGAGTTGTGGGTGGATAGAATAATTTATCGGGACGAAGGAGTATTTTCAGAGAGGGAATTTTTTTTGCTTTCAAGTGAAAAATTTGTTTGTTGATTTAAAGAATTTAATTTTACGGATTCTTTAAAGACTTCGAAGATAAATTGTTAGGGCGAAAAGCTGAAGATTATGAAAGCTCAACTTTAAAATGTTTTTCAAGTTGTATCTAATTTTTGTTCATTGTTTGTGACAAAAATTTACTGCTTAAACTATAGTTTTAAAACTGTCTAATCTCAAGAGCAATTTATTTGAGATACATTTTTTAAATAATGGTATTTATTTATCGTTGTCTCTAAAAATTATAGAAAATTGAAAGCACCTTTCTTGAAATGTATAAGAAAACATTTTTATTAAAAAGATTATAAATATTGCAGGAATAAATGGTCGGATCAAGTTAGAAATTCTGGTCGTGGTTATCTCTTGAATCGCGTAATGATATATTTATAAAAGTGAAAGCACAAACTGTCATAAAACACAATAACACGATTTTCACGCGAGTGACATGAAATGTAACAGTAAACAATATTGGGAAAATTTTTTAATTATGCATAGTGCGACTCTGCGCTTTCATAAAATCACGCAATCTATTAAAAAATGTACTGAATCGTACGATATAAGAACGATAAATACTAGTAGACCTGGTTAGGCATCCTTTTATGATTACGTGATTCTCACCGGATTATTTTGTTAGCCTCTTTCTCCTGTAATTTTCCGTAGTATGTAGTTCAGTAAAATAATGTAGTGAAAGAATTTTCCATTGGCTCTAACGCGTTATTATAGAAAAATGCGACATTCTTCATTGCATGACTAGAATGACATAAAAACTCGATTATTCAGCGAAATTTCACGACTGGACGGGAACGTTCTCTCAAAGGTAAAATAAGTAGATTTTTTAAGTGTAGAATTTAAAAAAAATGCAACGTTTAAATATTTTCTACTTGATTCGCGTTTAAAAGCTAATATTTAATTTTTAACCGATAGTGTTTAAAGTTACTACGCATTGTCAGCATCAGAAACACGTAAAAAACGATCTTATTTATTGGTGAAATAACTTGATCATACAATATTTATTACGTATTTCAATAAATCTAGAAAATCAAAGACATTTAACAAATATTATGTTATTTTTGGCCAAACCAATTTGTATACTAAAAATTGTCTCTAAAACTAGTGCCACTTTACATATATAAGAAACATTGCAATGTCCTTGCAAATTTAATTGTAATTACTTTATCAACCCTACGATGCAAATGTATAATTAACAAAAAATTGCATATCCACATTTTCATAAACTATCTTTAAAAAAAACTTTCGCTGCTCACGAAAAAACCAATTTTACTACTCATCGAGCACATAAATACCCACCGCTTCATTCCTATATTTCCCGCTAAAAAACACACGCACACACAAAGGAATCCACCGACAGAAAAAAAGGAACGGTGCAGCGAACTCCGAGATTGGCGGCGTGCCGGTGGGTGGCACTTTAATCTTATCAGGCTCGTTGTCCGCGAGCGGCTCGTGATTCAGCCGAGCGACGCACCGGGCCGCGCGTGCCACGTGTGTCCCGCCGGGACTCCGCTAGGCCCGCAATAATATCGTTCGCTTCGCTCCAGGTGGCTGTATTTAGCTACGGTGGAGAAAATACAAGACGAGAGGACTCCTTTATCGAGACTCGTGATTGCACGTTTGAGTTCGGCTTCGCCGTTGCGAATTCCCGCGCTGAACGAGAGAACATCGCGCATCGAGGGTTATTGCTGGAGTTAGAGTGTGATGCATGCAGATACGGAGTAAAGAGAGGCGAAATGCTTGTTATTATCTAACAAAAATGGTAGAGTCGTATTTAATGTAGTCGAGTTGATGGTTTAATGAATAAGATTAAAATATGTGAGGAACATTAATTTTTTGTTCGTATTTATAATAAAAGTAAAATTTGACGCAACAATTCAATTTCAAAGTTAATTACAAATAAAAATATAAATGCTTTAACGGTTTCTTTCTTCGTTTTTGCATTCGCGAGATAACTCTGAAATAGTAAACGACATTTTGCGCCCGATCAGCTGATTGCTGCTGCCTGCGCTATTGTCACTAAGTGCATTTACCTGTCACAAAACTGACCTCACGAGTTATCCCCACGGATTATAAATGAATAATAGGCTTTAGAGGTGAAGCATATATTGTATATTTTAACAAATTATTTCGAAAAATTATTACTATTGTTACATTTATTCAAAATATATCAGAACGAAGATGTATAATAAATGACAGAATAAAATGTGGTAAACTACATTAAATAACGTTACAATTTTAATAGTTTATTAAAATGTAAGTCATGATTTAATTTTCCTAAAAGTGAAAGTCCATAAAAGCATCTCTGCTACTGATTCTTACGTCAAGAAAATATCATCGTTTTATATTTCCTAAACGTACATAATAACGTGTTATTATTTAAATTGCATTTGACTGCTTAATAGAATTTTCAATTATATTCAATGAAGTTTTCAAATTTTGAAATTTTGTAATGACCCGTTAATTGTTAAAATTTTGTGAAAACTCTTATAATGCATTCAGAGCCAAACGATAATAGTTATTATGCAACTCCGTGCGTAAAATCAGCACTTTACGCCGTCGTTTCATAAAATAGGGTTCGACACTCGTGCTAAAATTAATTCTCGGACTCGTGTGTTTATTACCGTCGTCCCAAAATCAACTTTTACGCACTTGTATCGAAAATACTTATTATTTAGTATCTACATAAAAAGTTTTTTATTTATAAAAAGGAGCAAGGAAATTCCCCCGAATTTATCCCACCGAACCAATAATTAGACAATTTAATTGCACTAATGTCATCGTAAAAACAAAAAGAACTTGTGCTCGTAATTAACTAATTTAATAGTCTATAGTTGTTTAAACCTTATCATAAAAACTTTTCGAATCAAGAAAGTATCTTCGCTTAAATAAAAATGTCACAACCACCAAAAATAATAATAATCACGGTAAATAATAGGAAGGAAGAAATTCATCGCGAATTCCTAAACACCGACGCGCGAGAGAAAGGTCAGCGCCGACAGCGTGTTTTCTCTTCCGCGCTCCTGCGGGAGCGGAGGGAAAGGGTCGCGAGAAAGTAGTGCCACGCGAGGAATGAAAGCGCCGGCTTAGCCCCGGTGATCCTCGAATGTCGACCCGCGTCCTCATCACCCGACCTTTTTGTCGGCCTGTGCGATCGTCACGCCGCGTCAACCGCGTCAAGGAGAAGGTGGATCCCGATGATACACAATTTTTTTTTCTCGAGTTTACGACATAGACTTGAGTCATCGCGGGGAGCGTTGAGAATTCGTTAATTAAAATAAAAGTAGTGCAGGATGTTCTAAGAAACAGCGCTAAAAAAAACAATTGAATGCGTTTTTAGTAAGGGGCGTCTTACCGGAACTGTCTTTATCTACTGATAGATATAAATCCAGCCGTTTTTCGTTACATTTGGTTAGATTTTTCGTTCGGTAAAATTAAATAAAATAAAATTATTTTTTCTTATTAAACTCTAATGAATATTCGTAAAAATATATCATGAGAGTTGCTTTCAACACCTTTTCGAATGTCAGACAAGGGATTCTATCTTGAGTAAGTATAGGTATCGAGTATTCATTTCTGTAACATCGTATATATTTTAAGACGTCGTTGTTCACTGGAGAAAGTTGATAAGTTACCGATAAAAATCTTTTGATATGTGGTGGGTTATTGTAGATAAAAGAACGTTATATACACACACACAAAAGAATCTAAAATTTTCTCCAGCAACCTTTTGTTAATACTCGTCTTACTTATTATCTCAAAATATTTTGTGTCAGTACTTTTATAGTTAAATTCACATATTTTTATCGCAGTTTTCAATTCAACGAAACCTTTATTTATTTTATCAACTAATCCACAAGAAGTATTATTTTATCACAAAATTCTACGTATAATTCAAATGAAATCATACAATTATAATATTCGCATAACTTAAACATAAAAATCATTCTATTTATAGCTTTACTTCGAACACGCGGTAGATCTCTCGATCTCCCGGCAGGGATAAAAAAAAATTGAATCGTAATCCTTTCTCCGTGGTGAAATCCGAGGTGCGCAAAAAAGTCGAATAGGCGAGGGCCTAATTTTACAAGTCGAACGAGGCTTATCCCATCGGGCGATCGAGCGAGACGGTACCCGCGCGCCGAGAAAAAAAGAAACACCACCGCGAGGTTCAACGGCCAGCAGACGAGACGCAGCCGAGAGCCGATCTGGTAATTTTCGCGTAGCGGCAACGGCTTCGCGCGTGACATGCCTGGGTACTTCGATAGTCGCGCGCATATCGGATTCACGACGATAGATCATTCGACACTTGTCTACGTATGCACTGCGTGGGGGCTCTTTTCACAGTCGTGGGTGTAGTTTTAGTGCTGATTAAGTGTTTCGACGGAAGGTCGTCGAAAAATGTTTGCATTTAAAATAATTACACTTAATTATAAGATAAAAACATTCTTGTAATTTAAGTAACGGTGTTAAGAGATTATCTTTATCAATTAATCAGCTTTATTCGCAGCATACTTTTCAAATAATTTTATAAACAATTTGTATTTTAACATATTATTATTTTTAAATTTTCTTTTGTGGAACATTGTCATAATGTAGTAGTGTAATCTTTATAGTGACAAAAAAGCTCCTTATTAATGCATTACAGGTATTAGTAAATCTTAATTTAAAAAAAAAATCACTTGCAGAAAATTTCCTCACCGCAAGTAGTAACAGTCATTCCCAGTCAGACACCGCATAAATCGCGGACATACTCGCGTATCAATACAAGAAAATCTGCGAGAGCAGCATTGCGCTGAGAAAAAATGATCGAGGGTAGAAATCCGTGCCTCATCTCCGAGCGCGAATTAATCGTGTCTTTTCTTGAGGGGTCAAGATTTATCGCGGCGGGGTGCAAAAACGCCGCGTTCATTAACGCGACGGTCGTGCGAAAAGCGCGCGCCAAATGAAAAAAAAAAAAAAAAAAGAGAGAGAGAGAAAAGGGTGAGAGAAGACGCGATTTGCGCCGCGCAGGCGCGTAAATCTACCTTGAAAGCGCGAGGCATGCACCTTTATTTATCCCTGGGCTGTACGTTAGCGTGAGGACGTTTTTCAAGCGGTGTTCTTGCTTCTTTATTAAGGGTGATCGTCCAAGGTGTTTTTTCTATTTTTACTCGTTCTTCAAATTTGCCGGAGGCTTTAGCTTTGTTTGCGAACGCCTGCAGTGTTATTAAATTATTACAACGATTAGAAAGGCCTTGCGTGAAAATTTTAAAGCTAACAAGTTATTCTATAGGTATACATACTCGCCATTTCAATTATTCAACTGTACTGATATTTTTATAATTTTCTTTTATTTTCTGTAAAAAATACTGTTGTCCATTTTTATTATTATTGTTAATATTATTATTAATAATATTATTACAGGCCAGTATTCCTTACAAGTCATTTTTTTATGAAATCAGAAAGAAAAAAATTTTTTTTTGTACTTTACTGCTTTCTCTGGAATCTCTTTCTACCTGTAAAGATAAGTGCAAACATCAATTGAACACCCTTAAAATTGACTGCGCGGAATGAATGCAACGCCCGGATGTTACCTTATACGAGTCGCGAGCCTGAAAGCCCGGCCTTTTACACTCGCTCCTACTCTGTTTTTCTTCGAGAAACTGGAGCTGTCAAGCGGGAAATTAATGCTTCTATTCGCTCCTGCTGACGATACTCCATTTTTAAAGGGATTCTCGTGCCTAGTTTCTTGTACACAAGGGAAAGGCCTTCGAGTTTCTGATAAATTATTCATGTCGAATTATTTTGAACGACTATAAATTTTTATACCCGATATATCAATTGCAGTATATCAAAGGTTCATTGCATCTTTCTTAAAATGTCAATTTACTGAAGTAATAAATTAGGTACGATTTTCGAGTACGCATACGTTCGATCGTTTATTTTTTACTATAAATTAAATATAAATCATCAAAAAATTAAAATATTGTTGCAATTTGACGATTGCACCTCGAGTCACATTCAAAACCGTGAAAAAGCATTATGCTTTCTCTGTATATTATGTAAAGGAATCATGTAAGTGTAATTTACAATTGCTTTAATAATAGTTTTGAATTTGATTGTGTTCATTTTGCGATTCATAATTCAAAATATATAACATAAATCTTACAATCAGAGTACTGCTTTTAAATCCCCCCTAAATAAGTTCACGCGGTAATTAAATTAACTAATAACGAATTACAGTTAATTAACGAATTAATTAACTGTAATTCGTATCGACATGCGATTATTAATCCTGAACGCATCTGCATCATCATACCGATTTATTTAAATATATAAGTATGGTCCATGAAATCAAATGAAAAATGCATTCTCTAAAATTGTAATTATTCTTGAATGTTAGATCATGATTATATGTTTTGTTAGTTTTACGCATTAGCATAAAAAATTAACGCGAATAGCGATATGAATTCGAAAAAATGAATAAATCGACGAATTTACTTTTAAATTCAGGTAAGCCGGCCTCGACTTTGGAATACGCAACATCGCTTGTACGATCCTGCGTAAAAAAACAACGCGACATTGATTCTTCGCGAATAAAAATAGTCGGGAGCTCGAGCACCTCGCATCACGTGTGTTTGATAATTTTTCTTAAGTTCAATGCCACTCTTATTGATTTCATCACCGCCTACCTAGCCCAAGGCACGTCGCGTCACGTCGCTCACAATAATGTTTACCTTCGCGATATTTACGTTACTTCGACAACACGATTTTCCCTTTTCCGCTTGGAGTTAATTTTGACTGCAACTTTTGATTTACCAGGGTACCATCGTGTTCAACCGGTCGCTGGCAATTAGAATGTAGCTTACGTCTTTATTTAGGGCACTGTTCAAGGAAAAATTGATTTAATTCATAATTTACGATACAAATAATTTAGTACTGCAAGTGACTCTTGAGTATATGAACATTATAAACATCAAATGTTTTCTTTATAAATTTTTGTTTACTGTTAAATAATAACGGTGAAGTTTAAAGTAAAATATTTTTAATAATTTTTTGTTGCATATAGTAAAAGAATTTTAAATTGTATATACTCATATGATTTATTAATTAATTGCTCTACAAATGCAAGTAGATTTTTTCACCGTGAAAGTGTATTTTTAAATCAACTTCCAATTTCCTCTCACCGCCTGGCACAATGCACACGGCTGCAGAATGGTCCGCTGCGAAAAAAAATGCACTCCTCGAGAGGCCCGAAAGCAGTATACAAAGATACGCGGCCTTCGGGGCTGCGCCTGGCTATTGATTTTTAGTTCTTCGCGCCGAGATCTCACAGAGTCAATTATTTTGAGCTGCTCCCTCCGCGAATCTCCGGCTCGCCCGTAACCGGCAATTACTTCGGCATCCCTTTTCCCGCCGTTCCGTCCGACTTTATTATCTTCTAAGCTTAGTCCCCGTTTTTTGCCGAACGGAGGCTTCTTGAAAATTTCACGAGCATCGTTTCCTGCAAGGCTACGGTGCTACTTGCGCCTTTTAAAAAAACAGACATTCCCTTGGTTATACTTATTCTTACTTTGTCACGATAAGAGGATCTACAAGTTACTCAAAGTGATGGTTTTTTTATGGTACATGTTTTTGTTCTGAAGTTAATAGGAGAAATTTCAATAATAATTGTTTGTGCAATTCCTAATAATTCTGTGAATATTCATAGAAAATGCGTATATGCTTTTGACATTACATAAATTACGTCTGACTAATTATCTAATTTACGGCGGTTTATAATGTACTTTACAATTATGTAATTTACACCGAGGCTTATCGTATTTTCTCTACTACTCATTAAAATTTCAGCTTATACATACGCATAGAACTAAAATCTCTGATAAACGTTTTCTTATTCTAATTATTTGTTTGCAAATATTATAATAAGCAGCGGCAATAACATTTGCCTTGAATTAAGAGATACCTCGAGAAATACTAAACATTAAAAATTCAGAAAAATCAGATTTTCATCTATTGCTAATGCAGTGACATCAGAAAGCTGACGTCATTATCAAAGTATAGCTGTAAGTGCTCATCAATGTGAAAAACCAGTTTGACGAGAAAAGAAACCAAAATAACAATTAAAAGCGTCGCGCTGGTATCGATCGCGGGATAATCGCACTCTGCGGGTCAAATCCGGATCTACGAGCGGCAGCACTACTGCAAACACGTGACGTTTCTCTCCTCGCCTCGAACAAGATAGCTTAAAAAAAGGGGAAAAAATTGACGGCCTCGTACCAGGCACACTCAGCCCAAAAATTCCGTTGAAAATTCAGCAAATTATGGATCTAATGTTGTGCTCGCGTCGATGTATATCGACACCTCGGCCGTGTCCCATATTCGGGGCGCGCGTTATCAGGTCACCGTCCGACCTGGAAACCTGAGCGAATATTATCGGGAAACCAGTTCGCGAGTGGCTTTCGGGATACGCCGCTTATTTATCGCCTTTTAATTCGAGCCGAGGTGCTGAACGCGACGCGGTTCCGCGCGGGAATCGGGTCGCCGCGGTTTTGCTCGGCTGCGGTGATAAGCATCGACGACGACGACGTGCTGGCACGTTGTCCGACGTGATATTCGAGATGCGCGTCGAAGACGTTCCGGAGTCGAGTCTTTAGAACGAGGCGTGACGAAACCGTCGGTGGTTAAGAAGCTCGTAACTGTCGAGGGCCACGGTTACAGCGCAGTGTCGTTCACGCGTTGATGAAATTTTAGGATGTACGAACAAAGGTCGTGACGCTAAGATAATGGAACGTTTAAAGTCTGAGTGTCTGAAAGGCTGGAAACGCTGTACGTGATACACTCGACTGACTGGTTTCACACAAAGAAATTGAACGTTATTTTACATAAAACATCGGAACTTTTCTTTCATTCAAAGTCATTCTTTTTAAAACGATGAGTAGTGCTTAATTATTTACAAACGAATCATGATCGAAACGAATTTCAATGTTTCTTTAAACGCTGGCAGTACGTACGTACGAAATGCAACGGTTAAAGTGTTTGAAAACGTTATTTTAAAAAGTGACACAACGGAGATCGATTTTTTAGAATGACAGAAACGAATTTGGAGCTTCGCCATTTAAACAACAATCACGCTTCGATTCTTATCTTTGGTAATCTTATCTACACTGACTGCTCGTTTACAGCGAGCCGAAAAATCTGCAAAAAAACGCGCACTCGAAAGACTAAAAAAAATCGATACCGCGAAGAAGAGCAACTTATGCGCCGGACGATGCGAACGGTGCCACTTTTTCTTTCAAATCGGAGCACACTCCAAGAAGTACACCCATTTCACCGAAACTCGTAACAGCAACGGGGACAATCGATGACTCCTCCCCGCTGCGGTAGTACACAGATTCGCGCAAAAACATATGGTCCTGCGGTCCGCCCACGCGGCCACCGCTATCACAATGACGTCGCACCAAGGCGGATCGCGTCACCGATCGCCGTCACTGGTCCCGTGTCCACCCCCGCGGCTAAATCCGGGCGCATTACGTCCCCGCGGATCAGTTCAAGTTCAGCCGGGGAGGGGGTTGACAGCTCTCTGGACTCTGGGAATCGCGCGGACTCGCCTACCTGGACGTAGAGCTCCCGCGTCGTCATGTTGGCGCCCCTTTGGGAGGGTTGCAGAGGAGGTTAGCAGAGTTGACACGCCGATCCACCGGTCCCCATGGTCCCTCAGGCTTCTCGCTGAGCTGCTGCTTTGCGCTGCTATACTGTTGTCGCGGACGCGAGTGATTACACGGCACAAGCGCGAGCCAGGCACCCACGGAGCAAACTGAGTCCGCGCGCTAGTATACTGCCGCGCGCGCGCCAATCCATCGACGCGCGCGGCCCTGCGGCGGCGGCGGCGGCGGCGCACAGCTGGGCCGCCGACGCCGCGATGCGCGCGCAGATCCACGCTCGCGCGCGCTTTATCGCCGCTGTTCGCGCGCGCGCTTATCAATTTTATAGTTTCACTGCGTACTTTTAATTTGCTTGGAATTTTATGATACTTGATTGGCTGCGTGTTTTTATAAATGAAAAAGTGATTTTGCTTTAAAAGAAGCTATTTTTATTTAAGGGAAATGATCTTATGAAGGATTTGGATTTTAAATTTAAAGTTTCAACTGAGAAGTACGTCATATACATTAACTAAAAATATTGTTACGGAATATTTCACTTGTCTTAATTATATATTTTTATAATATATTAAATAGTTATTAAAAAATTACGTATATTATACAATTTCAGTATTAGAGTATTAAAATTGTCAGTAAAAGTGAGAGGTGATAGTAAAAAAGATATTTAAAGATCACAGCTACATGTGTTTGTTGATAAGTAATGATATAGAATGTAGTATGAATAAAAACAAGTAAATTTGTTTGTCAAATAATGGCGTTCAATTGAATTAATCTAATTTAGTTGCAATAAATACTTTTTTAAAATAAAAACTGTGGAACTTTGGAAGAAAATATCATTTAATACTTCACATTATTAATTCACTTAGTATCAAAACAAAAATTAGTCGAAAATATTGTAGAAATTAGAAAATATCTATTTATATGGCTAGATTCAATTTTTTCAAAATAAATTTATCTACAAATCTACAAATATTGTTCTTTTTTCTGGATTTGCATTTCAAACTTGTACAAGTCAGCGTTATAAATTACAGAAAAGTAGTAACTTACGTAGGAATTAGGTCACTTTATTATGACCAGCTGGTATATCGCGTTTGCAACTTTGCATTCAACGAAACTTTGCAGTTGTGTAAAATATTTTGCACTTGCATGCGTAACTCGTTGTACAGTACGTTTCTATATATGGCACAAACGCAAATTACTCGTAATTGAAATAATTAATATTTTTTTTTGTTCTCAATACAGAATTTAATTTTTACTTTATCAATTCATAAAATATGTGAATTGGACGAATAGAATACTGCATATTGTTTACCTAATCGATAACGGTTAAAAGAAATAAAAACTACAGGGTATTAGTTCTTTGAAAGAGAAAAGAAATTTTCCTTCGAAGGTGAAAAAAAACCTAGTTAGGATAGGTATAACGAGCAGTGGTAGACCGATATCAGCACCGTGTCGGGTCGATGGTCCGCGTCGCGGCGGTTCACCTGCTGCGCAAAATTCCACGCTCGGACGCTCGCGCGGAAGGAAGCGCGTGGGAGAATTTTATCTGTGAGAAAAGGCGAAATCCGAGCGGCCCCGACGATAGGATGCTAGCCTATCGATGGACGTTCCTTCGGTCGCACTAAAATTTCATATCGCGATGTGTCTAATTCAACTCGCTACGTTTTTAGCAGGGGGTACGTTAATTGTTTATGAATTAATAAAATCAATTAATTTAATTAACATACTAAATAATATTTGAATAATTGTAATATGTTATTAATGATATTTGTAAGCGAATCATAATGTACAAATTCTTAAATAAAATTTAATATTTAACATTAAAAAATCTATTATAGGTTATAAATAAAGAAGGTACCTTCTTCATCTTCTTTTATAAAATATGCACTTAAAGAGTGACATTTCTTGGTTTTTCAAACGAGAATACGCTGTTGATATTTTTGTAATGTTCATGTCTGGATGCATGTTGACCTCCTCGAATTCAAAATTAACTTGATAAATTTAAATGTTTTTTTTTTATATTTTTCAAAAAAATAACTAAAAATATACGTAGCTACAAGAAAAGGTGATTTCATACTGTTAGTAAACAAGTTAGTAAACAAAACAAAGTAAAACTCGACCATAGTATTGCTAAATTCACGAGATTATGGATTTTTCAGTACCGTTGATCAAGATTTATAACCCTTCGCGTGTAATTAAAAGAAAAAAAGATGCGTGTAAAATGTTAATAGTAATGTAAGCGTTTAAAGACAATCGTAATTAAAAAAACTTCGAGCTATGGCGTTCTTCCAGTTAGTTTTAAGTGCGAGAAAAGTGAACAAAGCTAAAAGAATCTACGAGTATGAAAAGTTGCGCTCAATTGCGATATCAAAGGGTGAAAAAGTCCATTCCACCTTGTCCCAGCGTATTCGTCACCGAAAAATACTGTAAGTTTAACGGTACAATATCACGTAGAAAATCTTAACATTGACCTTACATTTTGAATAATACTTAAAATTAGTGTCACGCGTTATTTACACGCTGGAGAAAATATAATAAAAGTTTGATAACAAACACTGTCATTAAAGTTAAAGTGAGATTAAAAGATACGCTAGAAAATTTAGACTTTAACAGTTTTAAAAACTCATAACAAAGGGTCTTACCGACGTAGTAATCTCCGAATCAAGAGCCGAAAATCCGCGTCAATTACAAACAACTCCGTTACAGTCTGAAGCGGAAGTTAGTGAACGCTCTGAAGAAGAGCGCCTGCCTCTCGGAGACCTCGTGGTTGCATCAAAAGGCAGTGCTGTTGAGGACCGATGGTAGTCTGGAAAATTACATCGTCAAAAGCTTCTGCGGCTTCCTCGGCGGTGTTTTTCTCACTTACCTGTTCTTTGTCTTCTTCGTTTTTCAACTGAGCGTCGGCCTCTTCAGCGCGACCCTGCTGTGTACCTTCATCGGCTGGATTCTCACCCTCGGACTGGCCTTCTCACCTAAAATTAGGTATTTATTTGCAACACTTCCTTTTACTTTTTTCAAAAGAAAAAATAATGATAAATTGTAATTAAATTATTTATTTCATTTATAACTGATTGGATAACTTTGTAGCATACGTGTATAGAGAACGTAACCGTACGAATTGCTGTAAAAATTTATTTAATTCATTAATTTAATTATTTAATAACTTTTATATAGTTAATCTTTTATTATAAAAAAAACATATACTGAACTAAAAGTGCCGTGAGTAAGTCGATTATAATGACAAGGTGGAAATTTCTTAAAAATCATTATAACTATTTGCCTTAAATTTGTCAAACCATTCGGTTTTTATTGTTTTCTGGTGGTTAACGCTGAAAAGTGGAACCCTATCCTCGGCCAATTTAACGTTACAGCGTTTGAACATAAAAAAAAAACTCCGAGTGAGAAAGAAATACTGCGGTTACTGAACCGAGTTAGACATCTCATCTAGAATCAGATAAGATATATCTCCTACATTTTAAATAATAATTTACTCGCGTTTGAGAATCGAATTTATTTATTTCTAATAATTTCCGCATTGTTCGAATGAAATTGACGCCGTTAAATTTTTTCATGAAAAATTTTCTTTATCCTCTTAATTTTCATTCGTGTTAAACGTATTTTATTCTTAAGACTAATGTTTTTATAAAACTTCATTTATCGCGAGAGAAACGACACGAGGAAAATTTGAATAGAGTTTACTATAAGCCTATCAAATTACTACAATTTTATAAAACTTTTTATATGTATACAATAATTCATTTAAATTAGGATAAAAAATTTGAATATAATTTTTTACTCCAAGAAAAGGATATATTTGTTAATTCGCACACTTAAAGCAAGAACAACGTAAGTATTCTAAACATCCTCTATAACGATATCCACTTATCGAATCCCAGATGCATGACGTTCCTGTTCCTGCCGCAGTTTTTCTCGAAGCGGGGTCGTCAGGTGCTGATGGCCTATGCATTCATCCTGGCATTGACCGGCCCGGCCAAGAACACCCTGCACAATATGGGCGTGCTTTCGCAGTCACTGGCTTGCGGTCAGGTAGGCACGCCTTCCCTGCCGTTTGACTCGCGGGTGCATTCGACTGGAAAAATTTTCAGGAGCTGCTAAAGGAGGCGGTCAAGGAGGTCCTCGAGATGATCAAGCAGCCGTTCTATTCGCTCAAGGAGTCCCTTACGAAAATCCTAAAGTCCATCAAAGCCATCATCAAGAAGGTCAAGAAGGTCTTGATCGCTATCAAGCGAATCGTTTTGAGCATCTGTAAGTGTTCGTATTAGTCTCTTTTCTAATTTAATACGTCAATATTGAATTTGTCTGAATTATGCTTCAAGTAACTTGGGAAAACTATATCATATGAGAATTTTAATTAATTAGGTAAAAAAAGATGGGTATACCTCATAAAAAAATTAGTTTTTTTTTATCAGTTCGGTCAGCTGAACCTTCAATAACTTACTGACCCTCTTATGGCACACTAATCTCATCTCTTTTTTTCTTAAAGCCATTTGAATAAATTTGGTTAATTTTAATTTTCGTTAAATTTTCGACGGATGCGACAGTGCGAGTGATAAAAGCGGTGTTCGACTGGCTGGGCAGCATTTTAAATCTCTGCAATGCGAAGCTTGGTACCCCGTACGATCGCTGCCGGAAAGTATTCGGAAACGCGTTTACTGACTGTCAGAAGAAGCTCGGTCCTGTCCTCGGGAGCGTGTGCAACCTCACCAAAGTCGCCGGGGCCGTGTGCTACGCCCTCAAACCCTTGGATCTCATCTGTATGATGGTCTCCTATGTCTCGGACGCTATCGTCGGGGAAGTACGAAAACGTGGGTGTGCTTATTGGAATTTTAGCTTTCAATTAGTAAAATATCGTTGGAGATTTTTAGACTTATGACTAACTGTTGTTAAGGGGGTTTTATATCAAAAAATTTTTTTGTTAAGGGGGGGGGGAAATTAAAAAACTACTTATTTTTCTTCATTTTAATGAAATTTCTTAAATTCATGTAATTTTTTAATTTATTCAACTCTTTAATCAAATAATTCTAATTCCTACAACTCTTCAACCCTAAATGACATAAATTATCACAAATTTAAGTCCTGTCTCATCAAAATTGATGCACTGATGGAACCTGCAGGTTACGCCAAAGGAAAATTTTTGAAACTATCATAATTTAGGCTACGATGAATCTAAAGATTACTATCTGGGCTCATTTTGTCAGAAATGTAACATATTTCTAGAATATTTAATAGAAAATATAATTTTTATTATAATTTTTAAGTTTCAGATTATTTTTCAAAAAAAATTTTTAGGATAAACCCCCCTTAATTAGTTTTACCAGTATACGTGATTTATCGAGTAGGAGAGCAATTTAATTTAAAGGAAATTATTTATTTTTGAAAAATAATTTTTTAAGTTTTACAATATCCCATGTAAATTTAGCGTATTTAAAGTGGTGTACGACAATTTTCAGAACTCAAAAGATTTACCGACGAAATAAGAGCTATGTTTTACGTGAAAGTCAAGTTTTCGCACTCCTTCGAATTGAAAACGAACAAAAGTCGAACCCTCGGTGAGATATCCTCTGCAGTGACAAAGGAGATGAAGAAGAGAACTGATCGAATGTTTTGGATTTTTGACCGGGCGAGCCTCATCACCAGCTTCTTCATCCTCTTTTTAGTCTTAAAGTAAGACTAATCAAATTAATTTACTTTTTTCTTACTTCCATTAGTAAAAATTTACTATTGACCATTTTAATCTCCATTTATACATTTTGTCAAGAATATTTTTATAGAGAGCTTAATGTAAAAAGTAAGATCGTACAAAATATATTGCAGTTTCTTTAATTTTTATTTTAGCCTTTCATTAAAGCTTTTTTTAAAAGATTTTACAAAATTTCTAATTATACGCATAATAAGTAATCTTCGTCATACCTTCGCCACGTCCATTCACCCTTCTTACGAACTGAAATTCGTTGTTGAAGAGTGATCCGCTATCGTCACAAGTGGCTGACGAGCGACCGGTTCGACAACCACTACATCTCTCGCTATATGCGCGACATCGACCTGAAGCGGACCCGCCAGGACAAGGAGACGATCTTTCCGCTGAACCCACGCGAACGCACCCGCTACGTCAGCTTGTCGTCGGCGCTGCTCATCGCCCCGGAGAAACGGAGGCTCGCCAAGTCTGCGGTCTTCCTTGGCACGAGCTGCGTCAAACTCGCCACCTACATAGCCATTGATTACTGCCTTTGGTGGCTTCTCAGCACCATCAGGTAAACTTACCTATTTAAGTAAGGTTTTTAGGTAGCCGAGTGATATAGAAATCGAATTAGTCAGTTTAGAAAAAATTGTTATACATGAACGATTTCAGGCTATGAAGTAATTTTTATTTAAATTACATAAAAATAAATGAAGATCAAAAAAAATATATAACAAAAATACATACCAAAAATGGAGTTTAGTAACGGAATCTAAATTTTTTGATGAAATATACTATAATAAAGCATAATATAGTAGACAAGTAT